>CADDXX010000067.1:1951615-1975708 GCA_902810485.1 Alauda arvensis | reverse complement strand
TTATTCAGTGCCTGACTCAGAACCATCATTCTTACCACTTCTGTCAGACTAACCCACATTTCCCAGTGGTTTTTACTACTGCAGTCTGGAAGCACTCTTTGTTCTTATAGTCCCACTGCCTAGCAAGGCTTTTTCTTTTCATGTTCTTTGACGTTTATTCCCCAGGAGCCGGATCCTTGTGTCCTTACATGTGAGCCAAATCTCCCAGTGAATTTGCAAACATGCAGGATCAGCAACTCAAACAGTTTATTTGTTCTTGGGGGTTTTCAGTGCTCGCAGGAAAAAGGGCGCCCACAGGCAAACACTGCASCACCAGGTCTCATCTGCACAAAAGGGAAGCTCAGGGAGGAAGGAAGGCACAGCAGTGCAGAGTTAACGATTGAAAAACAAAAACAGCCTTCTCAGGGCTTTCTTTCTGAGAGGATGGTGGTGACAGAGGCAGTTGCAGGACACTGAACTTAACATGTTTCTTGAAATACATCAAAAGAGTCCTACCCTGGGTTTGGCTCAGGGTCAGCAGTAATGACTGATTCCAGTGTGTTGTCAGAATAAGAGAAATCTGTGGCTGTATTTTTSAGACACCTTTCAGCTTGGATATCTACATTACATTTACATTTAGGAACCTGGWGTTTCTAATGGCCTGGCACCTCAGGCTGAGAACTGCCTGCTGCCATTTACTTCAGCTTTGGTGTTTGGGTGAGAGAATTCTGGCCGGGCACGTTAGAAAAATGAAATGTGTTCAGTTTATGTCCTACGTGCAAATTGAGATCAGCATTAACGACCAGATCCAGCCTGCAGTGTTAATTCAAACAAACAGCACTGCTGACAACATGATTGCTGTGGGTAAGGACTCCATCTCACAAACTTATCTATTAGAGAATCTTCAAATTTCACTTTAATACAGGTGTCCCTCTTCTGATGTGAACAAAAAAAATGTTATGGCAAGTAGTCTTGGTGATGAGCCAAGGTTTGACACGATCTATCTAATTTTGTGAAAATTTGTGGTGAGACAGGACCATTAATATTTTATTCTRCAGTAGAATTAAAACCTTTTTTTGCTCTGTCTGCTGTGCACATACAGAACAGAGCTATTGCTATGGATCASTGGATTTTCCAGCCAGAGAGATTATTCTGATCTCTCAGTCTGGCATTTTACAGCAACAGTCAAACGTATTCCCTGGGAAGTTTGTGCACCAGATCCCTTAACCTGCCAATATTAATTCAGATTACATTTGTGTAGATCTATGTGGACAAACCCTCAGCTTACTGTGCATGTGAAACACCACATTTCTTCTCCAGATATTCCAGTGACCCACACTAATGGACACATGCCTCTTTTCCAGTCTGACTCTATCTGGGCTCAGCTTCCTGCTATTGGATCTAAGTACATTCCAGGAATATATTTTGTTGAATTGTTCATGGCATAGTGTTTGGGACATGTAGAACTGATTAATATGTACTTCCACAGGTGTTTTACAAAGACTTTCACCCTAATTCTGTTGATTACTTAGGTCCACCATTGTATTTTCTATGAAGATAAAGTAGATCCATTCCCAGACATTTACCCAGTTTTGTTTTTTACACTGCTTCAGCTAAGGTAATTTCTTTACATGGCAGGTCCATTTGCACACAGAAAAGCAAAGGACAGGGGTCTGACTGCTCAGCTGAAGTCAGAGGCCACAAGGCTCAGGTACTCCTTTTGCTGGGAGTGTTTTCTACACCTCTGTATTTAACCTTGAAAAAAGWACACAAGAGAGTGCCACCACCAATGGAAGTTTATACCACACCAGCACTACTTTGCCAGCATTCCAAGGGAAAATCACATTTTGCAAAGGCTATTTTACCCTACTGACATTATAATTGGTGTCAGAGCCATCAGGGAAAGCATGGAGCAGACACGAAGTCTGCCACAAGCTCTCAGTTTGTGCTTCTGCGTGTGCCTTTATCCCTGATGGCATCCCCCAGACCAGAGAGGGTCATCTTCTTACGAGAAAATTCAGATAAATCCATGCTAGAACAATGCAATGCTCTGGAACACTGAAACAGCTCGTGAATGTACAAATCATGCACCAGGACAAAACCAGGGCGTTGCTGCATTGTCTGCAGGAGACAGCGACGTTCAGCCCAGCCCTCGGGGGATACAGCAAGGAAAAACGAATGCAGCAGGAAATCTTCCTAAACAAGGAGTTGGCCACATGCTAAGAGCCATATGCACTTTATTTCATAAAAGCTTYCCTGCATTTCTATTTCTTATTATAATTCTCTTTAAAGATGCTACTCCTTCAGGTAAGAGTCACCTAAACATAGTCCTCTTCCTAAAAAAACAAAAACTCATAAATCCTTGAAATGAGAAATCTTTTTTTTTTTTTTTTAATTATATTATACTTTACACCTCTGGACACGAACACTGTATATAGAATCTCTTACATCTTATTTTTTTCTTTTTGTTTTGGTGCCTGTTTTGCAGACTGAAGAAAATGACTGTAAATCAGTTTGCATTCAAAACACCACACTTGCACCTAACAGAACAGGATATTACACCATTAAAAATAAGATTCAGTATAATGGAAAAATTTTCTGACTGACAGCATAGCACCTTTTGAGTCATAAATTCTCATTTTTAAAGGACAAAAGGGACTATCACAACCACTGTCTGAATTCCTACATAACAGAGACAATGTAATTTTAGACAATGATTCCTACGTCATTCCTGCCTTCTGATCTGCAAGAAAAACTTCTACTCTACATGTCACACCCTGCAAGCAGAACACCCAGGRATTCTTCATCTTTATCCATAACAATTATCAAACAGATCCACAAAAATCTGATAAGCAATAGGGCAGAATCAAACCCTAGTTCTAAACAAATTTGCACACAGATGAATCAGCACACGGAAATAATTATAGGATGGGAGGATCTTTAGAGACATCCTCTTTTACAGGCTAAGCACAGGTTAAAATCAAACTATTTCATACTTCACAAAGTTCCTGTAATTGGRTCTTGCAAAATGGCTAAAAACTGCAGTGGATCTGTTGCTTCAAGAGCACACTCTGACATCCTGCAGCAGCACATCCATCAAGCTCCTTGTTCTCTCTGGGGAAGGCTCCTGCAAGGAAGGGGCTGCCACCTGACTCAGGCTCTGTAGGATCAGCAGACTCATGGGTTTTGCTGTGCACTGGCTGCAAACCCGGGAGGCTGGGGCCAGGGTGTCAGATTTGGAGGGAGAACAGGTTCCTCTCCTTGCTAAGGGGACCAGTGATAGTTAGAGGTGATTTCTGGCAGTTTYGAATCACCATGAAGCTGCTGAGGGCGAGTACAAAGGGGTGAGACAAAGATTATATTTTGGCCAAGGGAGCTTCAGGCCAATTTGTAACTTCTAATGAGAATCTYTGGTGTTTGTCTGGGAGAGTCACAGCTTTATCTTTCTACCCCTGCCTGTCTTTATACAGTAAAGTTAAGAAGYGTAAAAAATATTGTTAGGAGTAGCTCAGGTTAGAAGATCTCCTAACCCCAGAGAAGCACCACTAGCAACATTTCTCCAGCCTTGCTACTTTCTTTGGAACAGAACTTTAGCCAGCTCCCAGTTCTTGTGTTCACCACCTTCACTTCCAAATTCAAGAACAACTTCCTATGGGGCATCAGTTGCTGGATAAGTGGAGGAAGCTCCCCCTGGATTATGTTTTCCCAAGTGCAAGAGCATACATTTGCTCTTGTTGAACTTCATAAGGAAGGAGCAGTGGTTTCAGCTGTGGGGTGAGTGCCCACCACTGTGTGAGACCCAGAGCAGCCCCTGGGCTGGGCCCCTGTGAGCAGTGCCCTGCCCTGCAGAGTGCCCCCTTCATCCCTGCCCACAGCATTCCTGCTCACTCCTGCTCCCAGCACAGCTGCCATCTCCCAAGGATGCTCACCAGAGCTGCCAGAGCTCTCTGCTCTTCCCTGGATTTCCCTGGATTTCCCTGGCTCTGGGATTCCCCCTCACACCTGAGCCAGTGCCAGCCACAGGAGGTGCCCCTGCCACAGCTGCCTCAACAACTGAGTATTTACACTGTCAACAGGATTTTAAATATTGCACACACTTCCTGGTGATATTATCAGCTGAATTTGATCTCCTCTGTATAAAGGGCCACTCAATGGGAGGAGGAAGTTTCTTCTTACTGCTTTATTTAGGGATGGTGGATGCTGATGCAAGATCTGGTGATGAATGTCTGCCAATGTCAGCTTTCTTGTACCATGAAACATATTATTGTCATTGTTCCCCTGCTTCATTTGGTCTAAAAATAGCTTCCTATTACTATTATGTTACACCAGATCAGGCTTTTTTWATGGACATATACACAGGAAAAAAAGCACGTGCTTATATTTTTAATTCCTGGTTGCAGCACTAAGTAAAACATACAGTGAATATCAGGATCAAACCATAGCATCTGTCTGTTAGGGTTTGTTGGTATAGAGCTGTCACCCACACGGCTCCTTGTCTGCTATTAAACAAGACAAGTGCAACAGAGAAACATGAGAAGTGTTAATAGTGCTGCAAATCAGCTGCAGAGAACTTCCAAAGCTAGGCCCTGAACGCAATATTTTCAGCAATTAAATTCAAAGCTGTATTTTTTAACAATGAATTTTTTAAAAATTCTTTTTTGAGTAAAAAAAGAAACCTATCTATTTTAATGAAAAGCCAAATTTTACATATCTTCCTTTCAAAATAAATACTGCGTTCTTATTAAATCAGCTATGGCACAAAAACTCTTGGTTTGGTTATGAACCTTGTTTTTCAGAGATGTTATTGAACTAAACAACACAAGTTATGTTTTTGCCAGGGGACTTTATGAAATTAACCCTGATTAGAGAAATAACCTCACATGTCTAGGTAGGCACTTAGAGGAAACTCTGACTTGGTTAAAAGAGCAGTGCACAGACCTAAGATCAACTCTGTCCTTCAAACGATTCAGCCTCCACTCATGAGATCTGTGTGTCACATAAAGAGCAGAAAGAGAAGCCTGAGGGGAAAAAGGAAGTTTTCCAAGGAAAGAACATTACCCCTTTGAGTACAAAATTGCCTTTGCAGCGGCCCTGCACGGGCTGTGTTTAACTCCAACCCTGGGGCTTGGGGCAGGCATTTCTCCCAAAGTTCCCACAAAATCACTGAAGCGAGTCTGGCTCCTCCAGAGGTGCTTGAGAGCAGAAGCCACACTTGTGGACTCTGAATTACTTTCTGARGTAACATCCTCTGTATTTAATCTTTCAATAGCCCAGGAAAATTTGCCTTCCTCATTCAGGCACCTGYGTTAGGCATGCAAGGTCAGGCCATAGGAATTGCCTTACACCTCTCTTTCCCTGTGCCTCTCACCCCGTTCCTGTTGCTCTTGCAAATTTGGCTGAAGCGAGAGTAGAAGATTTTATCAGAGCAGTAACTGGTTCAACCACACTCTTCCTGCTCTGATGCTTCTGGTTGTTTGCATGCCTAAAGAGCATCTCAGTCTTTGATCCCCTCTGCAGAGCATGCGCTCTCAAATGTGACTATTTTTAGTTCCTGGTCTGYGACCATCTCCTCCAAGATGAAAGAGCATGGGATGATGATGCCTACGTTTGTTTGTGCACTGCTTTCATCCTGACTTGTGGAAATCCTTATACAGGAATAGCACACTGCATTTTTATAGACATACTGCTAGTCTCCTGTACTTCACCTGAATATCAGTTTATTTATTTGTAATTTGTCACACTTTGATAAAACCATTTCCCATTTCTGAGAAGACTGCACACTGATTAATAAAAACTCCAGCCTACTGCTTGTCCTTCCTGCTGTGATTTGTGGGCACAGAACACATTGATACATTTGCCTGTAACAAGTGACACAGAAGAGTGACTTAAACTTTTTGAACAGAAAAATTATAATAAAATTCTTATGAAAGAGTCAGTTCATTATGCAGGTGATCRACCTTCATTAGAAAACACATTGAGGTCTGGGGATGAAAACTACTACATAAAAACTAATTATTATCATTTAGGTTGGAGAAGACCTCTAAGATCAACCTTTAACTTAGCACTGCAGGTCCACCACTAACCCATGGCCCCAGGTGCCACATCTGCACATCTTTTAAATACCTCCAGGGCAGTGACTCATCCACTGCCCTGGGCACCTGTGCCAGGACTTGATAATCCTTTCCATGAAGAAACTCCTCCTAATATCCAGTTTAAACCTCCCCTGGTGCAACTTAAGGCMATTTCCTCTTTTATTATCACTTATTATYTGGGAGAAGAGACCAACACCCACCTCACTCCTTTTATGTCACTGAGTACTTTAGTGCTGCTCTGTGACAAATCCAAGCTTTACTTGAAACTCACCTCATCACCTGTGTGYTACCATATTTCTTCAAAGAAATTTGCTATTTAAGAGTCTGAATGCCTGRAAATAGAATTACTATTTGCTCTCACACCAGTTGTTTTCTTATGTACTATAAACTGAATGAAAACAAAGCAGATACAAATGGACAGTTTTATTGTCAAGCTGATTAGATTTTATAAAGCCATTCAGAAATTTATTTTGAGTATRCCCTGTATTTCTGTAAGACCAAAAATATTGCCCTCTATTCTGTAAGATTTCAAGCTTTTTCTTGACAACCCCCCTTCTCCTTTTGGATGGCTTTTAGTCCTTTTTTAAACCTCTTTAACAGGCAAACTGAATCCTGCCTCTTGACAGCATCCTAATATACCTAAAACAAGAAAGTGGATGTGCTGAATGCTTCTTTTGCTGCAAGCTTCAGATCAAGTCTTTGATGAGAAAAACACGTTCTCTTTTGAAAGCTGAAACACGTCAGCAAACACTGCTGMAATATATCTGCTTTACCTTAAAGAAAAGCCTCTTTAGGAAAGGGCTGTGAATTCACATTCCCAATCCAAACTGTGAGTCACAGTCTGAATTTCCTGGCCTGATAGCACCACTAAAATGCCTCCCAGAGACTAAATTCAGCCTTCATTCTGGTTTGTGTGGCCAGCAGAAAATTAAGGAAACCCCACATAGGGTCTAATGGCTCTAACAGCTTCTGTGCCAACTCCCATATTCCCTCCACATAGAACACGGCCAGGGAAAGGAGCATTCCTCAAAAACAAATGTTTCAGAGGAACAGGAAAGAATCCCTATCCAAAGTAGGTAATTCAGAAGTAGCTCAGCCTCTAAATGATATTCCCTTTCAGCCTCCATTGAACATTAATGATTACAACTCTACATTTCTAACTTGTTTTATGGTATTCTTTCTACATTACATCACACTACCCCGTGTATAAAAACAATGGAATGAAAGCCTCTAATTTTAGCTGTCATAAGTTAAAGAATAAATGGCAGCAGAAGCTTTCACATATAATTGCAGGATTTTGGGTGACTACAGAAAAAGTTCTCTTTTCTGTACATGCAAAAATGCTCAGCCCTTTGAGCAAAATCTCAGGAACTGTAGGAAGTTGTGTGTGCTCAGGAGTTAATGGTGAGGGTGTCACTGTGCTCAGAAATAGAGCCAACTTTCCCCTGTCACACTCAGCTTATTAATAACCCCATTATTTCTGTTGCAATGGCACATGTCTCTCCACTCCTTGTTATTGTTATGCAACTGGAACAGCTTCCAGAATCTCTCCTGGCTGAGCCTGAACAGGTAAACTACAAAATCCAGCTTGAATTGAGCTTTATGCTGAAATGCTACYGCAATTCACTGAGTGAATGCTGAGTGACATAGAATATGCAATTATGCAAGAAGAGTGTTTGCAACAAGCCATCTTGGAAGCACTTCCATTTGTGAGAGGATTTTTTCATATTCTGAATCTGAATACATTAAAAAGCCTGTAATCACTTAATAGAGTCAAATCTGCAATTCTTAATTCTGAATATCTTCTATAACGAAATGAGCTTCTCAATTCTTGTGATTAACTTGCAAACAAAGCCAAATACAAGAAGCTGGCTCAGAAAAATCAATGCAGGAAATCACTGCCAGATTTCTCATAAATATTTCTGCCTTAGAAACCACTGGAATTTACACTCTCTTTATCACACATTGTATAGGACTATATGCAATTACAGCACTTCCTACACAAAGCAATACAGATCTGGGTAAGATCTTGCATAAATGGATATAGAAATTCTATGCAACCTCCTGGCAAATTGCCAAAGTGGCCCTTACACTTAGAAAACATCGATCTCATCTTGGTCTCTGTGTTTCCACGTGTATGSCAATACTGCCACAAAGCTGCTTTGTTTAGATGTGCATTTTCATGACCTTGAAGCTCAGGATAATGTATTTCTTATTCTATTCAGCAGCTTCACACAAGGGTATCTACAATCATTATAAAAAATCTCCAGTCGGAGAAGTGGGGRAAAAAAAGGGACTTGGACTGCTCAGTTTCTAAATTAAGCTACATCTGAAGTTAAAAATAGCCCTTCTGACTGAAGATGCTATGCTGCCTGAATTTAAATAGCTTGCTTCTTTCCCTGACAGATAACATTTATTGTGTTCTCTGCTGCAAAAAAAAAAAAAAAAGCTTTCTATAAGGAGCTACCTTTATTTCTAATTTCACAATTTCACTTAACCTACAGAGTTAAAGAAAGTCAGTGTTCTACCTGGGAATTGTATCAATTTTGCCACAGATACATTTCTCCAATTTTGCTAMAGCAGACCCAAAACTATGCATGTTATAAATGTGTGACTTTTCCTAGCCCTTCCTGCAGATTTTTCTGGGAAGATCTAGAGTAAGAATATTGTCTGAAATGCAATTGGATTTCTACCCCATGTCCTAAAACTGCTTGTGCCACCTTTTGTTTTCAGTTACTTACATACACACAAACATATATATCTATAATTATAAAAATATTAATACACATAAATAGATAAATATCTATTTCTAGATGTTTCACTGCTGTTTCTGGATAAAAAGAAGTATGAAATGCAACTGCACACAGTATATGTGAAATGGTTTACTCACCACTTTTCCCCAAAGCACTGAATGAAAAGGAGGAGAAGCTGTATCCCTTTTCTCTCCAAGCCTAACACAGAACCAGCATAAGGAGTTCTATATTATCATATTCCCTACTATAATCAGAAGCTGAGTGGACATAGTTAAGTTACACAGGGCCTGCTTGTGCTACTCACATAGAAACCCCAACATTGGTTTATAGCACACGTAGATTAAAAAGGTAAAAATTCTTTCAAGCCACTCTGACCCTTCTCATCAGTTGAGTTAGTTCTTTTTGTCAGAATTTCTGGTGCTCCAATCTGCATAGTTTTAAATTCCATTCCCTGTATTCATGCTCACTCCTGGGAAACTGTTAATTTTCCTCAATATTCATTCTAAATTTACTGTGCCTGAATTTCGTCATTTTATGAGATTAAAATTAATCAGATTCACTTTTACCTTTAAGGCAAGAAAATAMGAAAAGTGCACTTCTAATGTTCAAAGTGAAACTTGAATCTTCCTGTATTGAGACAATTCTGCTTCGCCCCTCTTTGTTAAATTGCAAATTTTATACGAGCATTCCCAAAGGAATAGCACAGAGAGACTCAGGGATAAGTAAATGAAAGAGGAGCTGGATATAAATACTCCTCTTACCCCTGAGCAAGACTTTCACATTCGTCACTTTGTGGACTAAAAGCCTGAAAGATCCCCAAAAGCTTTATAAGCATCGATAATATTTGCAATGAKGTAAGCCAGAGGCAATGATGTAAATTCTGCAGTCCTTAATTGAATAGAACACCCATTGAAGTCAATAGGAATTGCAGTCAATTAAGCTGTAAATATTTCAGGTCCTGAGCTTTTTACATAATGTTACTACATGGCACTTATGAGTACTTTCATCTGTGCAGGGCAATGTTTGCTCAGAAGCCTCTGTGAAAGCAGGCACACGAAGGTCAGGGGTGGAGTGTCAGACACCAGCTCCCACCACATTCTGGCAGGGTGCCTGTTCACTTACCCAGGTGAAAATATGAGGCTGCTTTCATGTGAAGGCCTCAAGCAGCAAGGACACTTGTATGGATGGGGGCTGAATTTGGCGCAAATTTTAGGTAAAAGGGTGAATAAAATTAAATCCTCATGAAATTTGTGTGTCCAGAGCCCACGGGAGGAATGTAATTTCTCTGAACAAGTGAATCCAAGCTGTAGTCAGAGCCATTAACTACTTACCAGTAATTGGGTAGGTGTGTGGCAGAGTCCTGTCATGTACAGAACAGTTTATATTGTCCTTTGCTGTCACACCCCACCTCTGCTCTGTCCCCAGCTGTGAGGAATGAGAGGCACACGCGCTGAGGGAAGGCAGAGGAAGGAAGGTTTGTGTGCAGCCCTGGCACTGAGGAGGSTTTAGGGGAGGGTTTAGGGGAGGGTTTAGGATCACTCCTGCTGCTGGCAGACGGGGCTGTGGCTGCCAGAAGCTGTTGCATTGCGCTGTGTCGGGAGCTTACAAAAGCACACAATAATGCCTGTAATGAGTCTCCAGAATCACATTGGTGAGGCCTGCAGAATGTTTCTCTTCCCCAATGTGAATTACTGAGTCATCCTGTTCATGTGAGACAGACTGAATTCTCTTCCCAAAGAGCTCCTTTGAATCACTATTACCAGCAGATAACAGATGTTGCTCTCCAGGAAAGTTTTTCATACAAGCTCTTATAATCATGGGGATTATTTCAACTTGACCTTGTAACTACAACAGAAAAACAGGATGAACTGGGAGGTCTCAGAGGGCTGTGTGCTGCAGTACTTTGCATATCTAAGGAACTAGGCCTTGAACAACATGGCCACTCAAAACACTACACAAAGAAAAACAGGAACACCCATAGGCTTATAAGGTAAATACTACTAATCCCCAGGGGAAGAAACAAGCCCTGAAGTGTTTAATGGACCTGTCTGGCATCACACAGCAACTACATAACAATTCAGCAATAAGTGATGTAGTGTTCAAAAGCGTCTCTCCTTGAAACTTAGAGATTATGGATGTGCAATGAAACTCAAGTTAATTACTTTGAAAATAGGACTAAAATGATAAATTGGAATCTTTTAGTAAAGTGCTCTAAAATGCCCATGTTCTATCAACCACTTTTGTTTTAAACCACAAGACATTGTCTCTCTAATTACTTGCTCAAAGTGAACCTTACCACACACTTTAAAAGAGACAGTGGAAATGCTGTAACACTTTCCAAATTTTAGYCCTTCCTAACTATACATATTGCTGKTTGAGCAGCAATAACTGCCCTTCTRCATGCCTTTGTTGTGTTSCTGAATTGCAGTTTTGGATGATAAAGCACATTTTCACCACTCTTTTTTCAAAAATGCCAGTTTAAAACCAGACAGTTACATTGCAACTATTCTGTGCCTTCTGGGGCCACTTTAAATAAGTTCATGCAATTAAATTATTCTCTGATGCTCTGAATACACACATACCATGATTTCACTCCAGAGTTTTGAAGCTACATCACCAAAGCCCAGAAGAAAGAGAGCTATGCTTACTCACAGCAGTGGACAGTCAGGGCCAGGTAATGAAATAACAGCCTGGACTCCAAACAGTGATAACAAAACATAAAACCATAAGGCTTTGGTTTGATAAAAATKAATAAGTAAATTTTTCATCTGATGGTCTCATTATTCACTACAGTCACAAATGAAAACTCACAGTATTCCTGTGAGATATAGATCCAGAGAGATATTGTTCATTAAAAAAAACACCCTACAGATCAACCAACCAAAAAAGCAATCTATGCCAGATCATGGATAGATGACGTYTACCAGATAAAATAATCCATCAGGGCAGGAGAACTGACCTCCAACAGCAAAGGCCACAGTTCGGGCTGAGCTGTCCAGTGCAGAGATTGCACTGATCTTGTTATCAATAGTGATTTGCTTTGTCATACACTATGTTTAGAAACTATTGTTCACTCAGTGATTATTCACCTTCATTTACTTTTTTTTCCTTCTGTTTCTCAAGGGATGAGGAGTTTGGGCTGCTGAGTGTTTTTAGGCATTCTTGAACTTATCCAGCCTGTCTCAGTCTCTCSTGGAGAGACTTCTCCTTTTGGCTTCTCTTTTGCCATCCTGACATGTCCCCCCTTTCATCAACATCTTGTTTTTCAGCCTGTGCCATACTTTCCCATCCTGCTCTAAAGCCTGACTTTTTGTCAGTGGATCAGTCTGTGCTGTTAATTATTCCTCTCCTCAGGGCCACAGATACCTTGCYCTAATTATTGGCAGAACAATTCACAGTGCAGGCTCATTTCCTTTTCCTCCTTGCAGCTTCCCTGCCTCTGTCCYACTGTCTGGAAGTAAATGCCATTCTCTGCACAATAAAGCTGCTAAGAGAGATGGTGAAGAAGATGGACARGGAGAAGGTGGACAGAAAGATAAAGACTGAGGCTTGTTACCCACCATCTTCTCCAGGAAGGTTTACCTCTGAATCTCTCATTTGAAAACCTACTTTCCTAATTACCTGCCTTATCTAAATGTCATCTCATCATGTTATTTCTCTGTCAAAAGACACCACCTAGAATAATACAAAACTATCATTTTGAGATTCTGCTTCCCAGATTACTATAAATAGTGGAATCATATGGAATGCTRATAAACATTAGATAACAATAAATTTTCTTTGAGCTTACTGATTTTTTCCTCTACAGAGCAAGAATTTAATATTATTCATACCCTAAACTGCTTAAAAGTGATACCCAACACACAGATGTCAAAAAATAGGGATGATTTTTAGAAAGGGGAAACTTTCTGAACAAACATATTTTCTCAACTGCCTGATGGAAAGATCATTTTCATCTCAGACTTTTGAAAGTGTCACTGAATTCCCTTCTCTCTCACATATACATCCAGACTCACTCCTGCACTCCAGTTGTTTTGATAATGCAAAGCTATCATAAACACATCTGAACACATAGCAACATCTAAAATCTAGCAACTGGAGTTTACCACACTAAATTAAATACCCCAATATATTTTTCTACTGGGGAAAGGTGTGAGCCAAAATTACACTCTGTACATATTTACAGTGAGCAGAAAAGAAAGTAAAAGAAATATATGCTTTATTCTGGTTTATATATTCCATGCCCATGAGGACAGGTGAGGTTGACAGGATGTGAAGCACATGTGTAGGTGCACACACCTTAAGCAGCAAACAGTAATTTTGATGAGACTAATTTGAACTTTGATATATTGGCAATTCTACAGGAAAAACAATACAACCACCTCATCAATTGTCCTTCTCTCCCAGGAAGCCATCACACAAACAAGGAACTGTGCCAGGGTAATTCCAAGGGGGGTCATTTAAAAGAACAACAACAAAAACCCAACAAAACCATCCCAAATCATTTCAGTCACACACGTCAGAACCCAGATCACATGTAAATACTTCTGAGGTCATTGCAACATCTGAATAGAGGGGTTTTGCTTCCTTTCTCATGTATTATTTAGGTGGCCTCTCGTGCAAAAGAACAAAATCCGGGCCCTTTCTGTGAGGCAGTGACCACCACCAGCTTCCACTACTGATCTCAGTGCCAGAAAAATGGCTTGCAGCCTGAAGGCTCTATTTTCTCATTGTCCAAAGGTGAGCAAAGAGTCACCTGTGAGCCTGCAAGTGGCTGTTAAACAGACAACATTTAAGAACAACAGGAGTTCAACATCTTCAGTATCCTATGGGACAGGATTCCTTTCTGGATTTTCAGTTCCCAGCTGATGTGGCCTAATATATACATACAACACAATGAAGAGTATTCAGAACCTCCCATTTGCCTGAGAGGCAACCACRCTTCATGCTCTGAAATCTGCATTACAACACCCTGTGGGTTTCTTATTTTTAATTAATTCTTCTGAAAATATTTTGGGGATGAGTGGATGTATATGGTGATTGCAGTGCTGAGAGAGGCCGTGGGGTTCATAATTACAAAGAGAAGAAAATCCTGCCYTCCTGCACATGCAGCACTCCTAAGATTTCATTGTTCACATTAGGCAAAACCTCTCTAATTTCAAGGTCAGCTGCACTTATAACAACAGCAACTACAAAAACATCAACAACATAAAGTAATGATGCTCAATGCTTTGAATAAATCCAGACAGGACAGTTAATAAAATAGAAAAATCCTCACTTACCTCAGTAGTTGTAAGCTGTTATTTCATACTCTGTAAACTTTCCCTCCCTGCTAACTAAACAAAAGTTCTGCAATCTGGATGCTAGAATAGCTCTCAAATACATACTGCAGAATACCAAAAAAGAGAAAGCCTATGTTGTCCTTACTAGCAGGCATCTCTCCAGGGATGATTGGTCATTACCCTGGCAACCCTCACAAATGGCAAATGACGTAAAGAGAGTGGGAAAAAAAGCCACTGAGAGCAGAAAGCATTATATGCATTATAGATAGTTCTGGGAATCCATGCTCACATATGCATTAAATGGCTTCAGAGGAGCACAGGGACCTTCCATTTTGCAGAGCTGCCTGCTGAGGTGAATAAGAAACTTTCTAATTTTTTTCTTAATCAAAACATTGGGAGCATCTCTAAGTATTTAATTGAAGCAAATTGGGGGTTGATTATTTTAATAATTCAGACACTGGGCTTATTCTCTTTTTTTTTTTTGGTCTCAATTCTGTTAAAATTTCCCATTGAAATAGCTCACAGTCATACTCAGACAAGGTGTATTTTTCATTATTCCTTTTTACCTTATTTGTTGCTACATAAAGTACCTATTATTGTATTTATTCCCTTTGTATCTCATACCCTCATTTTCCCCTAACAATTCATTTGTACAAATGGTATGAGAATTCTCATGTTTATGTCATTAAAAACATTAGCARTTGTATTTAGTGTTGCTGATAATTATGCCTAAAGAAGGTGTAGCTCTAGCCAAACACCAGGAGACAAAATAAAAAGCATTTTGCTATTTTTGCACAGAATGATCACAGTGAATTTCATCATACTATGATCTGTCTGTCACAGAGCAAGATGAATTTGGGTGTGGTTACTTCTTCCACAATTAGATCTTAAAAAGCACAAGTAAGAGAGAAAGGAAATCTGCTCTGAGATTGTTTASCATCTGCACCACTCTACAATTCAGTAAAACTGAAGGAATTCTGGGTACAAAATGCAAAAAAAGCATCCTCCACCCTGCTTGCATGTGTTASAAATTACAATCCAGTTTCAGGATCCTTCTCCTTGCTCTTCTTTAGACCTCAGGATTTCTGGATTCTTAAATGCACAAAAAACCCAAAACCTTTCCAAGAGTACCCTGGAGAGCATTAGCACTCAGATAATTTTATAACCAAAAGGAAAGGGCACAATTCTCTGAAATAAGAACTGAAGAAGTGAGGTGAGGTGGCTGCTCTAACCACTTAGCTATTATGTAAAAGCTGGATGGAAATGGCTCTRCCATGACAACTGAGTTTCCTGTTGAACTGATGAAAACACATTAGATGTATTTGAAATCTGCCCCAYTCCAAACCTGAACTGAAATGGAAGTAACCAACAGCTTCCACGAGGACATTTCTGTCCCTGGCTGCCTAAATTCAACTAGTTACAGCTTAATGGAGTAAAAGTTAGCACTCAGTGAAATTCAGGTTTTTATTATTTTCCAAATCTGCTACTCCATTGCAATCAGGAGGAAGGTGTCACACTTGTATCATGACAATTTTCCAAAMAGCCTGAATGAACCATTGGAAATYACTGAGTTTTATGACCAAAGCAGTAATGAACAGAAAGGATATTCCATAATGCTCCATTAGGTGTACTTTATTTATTTGCTGAAGACAACTCATTTTTAATTATTTAAACTCTGGCAGCATCATACCAGCAAATGTTCTGCTGGGTTATAATTGACAAATTATAACTGAGCAAAGTGAAATCTCAGTGTAACATTACCTCTGATATTACATCTTCTTCCTGACAGGAGGACAAGGATTACTTTGTGTCTAGAAACCACAGAAAGCAAAGTTTAGCCATTTGTGAATGGCCAATGAAAGCTCTATGTTCCCATAAATCTTCTCCCTAAAGGTCCAAATCTAAGCTTCCTATTTTTWAACAATTACTCTTTGCAGAAATTTAGATTCAACTACAGACTTTCCACCAATCTTCCACTCATTACCAAAACTAAACAAAACCCTTTCCACTGGTGTTCCCAAAGTTGCTTTTGTAAGAACTAATGAGCTCTGTCATGGAAATATTTTGTATGAAATGTTAGTAGATGTAAGACTGAAAGGATTGAAATATCCAAAAAACTTGGTGTGTTTTTGCAACACAGATTGCACAGAGATTTCTGTGTTATCTGGTCTTAACAAAACCTTCATATTTTCAAATCATATCCAGTCCTGTCAACTTGCCTTTGTCTGAGCATGTGAGATGGACTCATGTGAATGTTCTGTCTGGCACACCAGGGACAAATCCAGTCAATGAGTGGGGAGATGGGGAAGGAACTGGTGCAGGAAACAAAGTTTTTAATAGAGTCTTAGGAAAAAGCACAAAGGAAAATAGGGTTGCCAGTCCTTAAAGATCCTTTCTATACACTGGTATAATTTGCCAACACATTAGCAAATTAAATTAGAAATTCATCAGTATGTTAAAAAAGACTGGAGACAGGAATCACTCAATAAGTAAATTATTACTGATTTTAAGTGATTCATCACAGAAAAGGATCAGCTCACTCAAGTGAGCAGGAATTAAAGGTTTTCAGCATTTTTCATTTAAATGCTTGTGAAACATATCCTGAATGAATGCATAATCCATTCACTTAACTATGCCCGTAGTGACCTGGTGTCAAGGACAATCACACCTCACACTTTCCAAATTCTGTCTTTTCTCTTAGGTGTGTCTACTGCTTTTTAGCTGGAAAAAAAAATGAGCTCATGTTTTARCAGGCCTGATGTCCTTCATGGCACAGTTACAGAAAAAATCCCAAACCTATCAGAACACATTATCTCTCCAAAAGCCCTTTCACTGTCATGTCATGTAAACATCAAAGGGAGAATGATGATTTTTGTTTCCCAGGCTATGGATATGAATCTGAACAATGCCCTGTTGAGTAAGGACAATATATTCTTTTTCTTTCTCTGTCCTTCTAGAGGAAGGACAGACGTGTGCCTGGCTAGATGATGCCAAACCCATTATTASTGTCCTTGCACTTCTCCATTAGCAGTATTGCAGCAAGACCAGCTGATGTCAAGGGTGTTCATGCTGAAAGATAACAACATTCCTTAGGAGGAGAAATTACAGCCTTTTAGCATTCTCTGGCTTTCCCACAATTTAGCTTTATCTGGGGACATTATTACAGTGAAATTCAGTAAGATAAACTGAGGAAGAGAAAGTGCTARCTTTCAGAAAATGCAAACATCTGAACAAAAACACACTGCTATAAAGCAGTGTCCTTTACTGCCCCATTTTAATCAAATCCATAGACACTGCTTTTTAACACAGTTGCATACAAACACAGGAATTCATTCTCTGACTCCTTWTTTTTCCCAGTTCCTRCATTTGTTATCCAGCACCTCAGCAACCCAGACCTGCCTCTGCTGACCCTATAAACCCAAAATACTCCAGTGGGTGACAATCACTGTAATGGGGAATGCTGGGGCAGGAACACTGAGCAGTTCTGACCAGAGGGGACAACACCAAGTCCAATCATTCCAACAGCACGACAGGGGGAAGGTCACATGTGCAGGTGACACCTGCAGAGYCTTTGCTGACTCACTCTCAGCTCTGCTGGCTCTGACTGACCGTCAGCCACCCAGCCAACGAACCACAGTCCTGAGAGGTGCTGCATCCTCAGGGTCCTCACAGCTTGGACTACAACAGCAGMTCTGAGGTGCCCAGGACTGGCTGTCCCTGTGCTGGCACTGGTGAGCCTGAAAGCACTCATACACATGTRCAGAAACTGTGTCTGCAGCTTTGAYTGAGGCAGATCTAAACAAGCCATTGGAAATAAGCAGCTTCTGGGAAATACAGCTTAAAAGGCCTGGCTTCCTCCAGTTGTGTTTTGTGTTTAGATTCTTTTGTGTGTTTCAAAAAACAAAAAATTTCTGATCAAAGCTTTTACTAGGATAAAGATACTCAGGCAGTCTGTGTTCTACATGGATGATCTGTTGCCAGCTAATATAATGCAGCTTATGCTGCAACCTTATCTTTGGAAGCAATCAAAAAGGTAGYATGAGCCCAGTCTCCTAAAAACACTGGTTTAAAAATGCCTGAGAMTTGCTTACATCATTTCTCCCTACCATAAGCATCCCACAGTGCTAGACAGTTTTCTATCTCTRTTTTTCTTGATTGCTCAAAGAAATCAAGCAATTAATAAATACAAAATATCAATATTTTCATGGAATGGTGCTCTTTTATCCTGTTTAAGCCCTGTGAGAAAGAACATCCCTGACCACCCTTCCAGCAAGGATTCTCTATGCCAYACCTAATTCTCATAAAAAGGAGTAAAAAATGAAGACTACCCTKACATAGCAGGACTCAAGGAAAATCCATCATCAGCAGATCTGATCAGGTTCTYCACTGTACCACATCTTTTTCTGATAACACTTGGAAACACTCATTCCTCTCCATTTCACTTACAAGGGAGATGTCTTGGGCCTGATGCACACAATTTTGCTGCACTGAAATAAAAGACACTGTGTCAGTGTGGTGAGAGAGAAGAATCACTCTCCAAGATAACCACATAAGCAGAAGAAAAAGGGATTACAAACGTGCATGTGATATAAAAGTCAGAATTCTTACGTTATAAAAATGCCATGAACGCTTCTGTGAAAGCAATTTCAAATAATCATCAAACAATACACATCAACAAATGCAAAGATCTTATAAATACCATGCCAGTACTTTTAAATTGAGCACAATAATACAGATGTGTGCTGATGCTGTAATTCAGCAGCTGACACTTTTGAATAGCTGTAGCATGACTGCCCTACAATAGAGATCTTTTTTGAATAAATATTCAGATAAAGCACTGCAATCCAAAGCTTCCCTCTATAAATTGGTAATTCTTAATAGAAACAAACCCKTTTTCTCATCAGACTTCTTGCTGCAATGCAATTGCATTGCTCTACATACTCATTTTGGATGACAGAGGACCTACTTGTCACAATAATGACCTGAATGAATCCAAGAAAGGAGCAACAATCACTTTGCAAACATGCCCATCTAGCAAATACAGTTGTTTTTCCTCACTACTGTTTAATAATTTAGTTTACAACAATATATATACTTGGTGATACAGTAACACATAAATCTAAAACCCTCAAGCCAATACTTKGGTTTTTGAAGCCCAGCAGAACTAATGCTGCTCTCAGTTGTGTTCCAAACCCCGCAGCACCATGTGGATTGCCAGTGTCCCTGCCCCTGCTCTGCCTGTGCCCTCTCCTGGTGGCAGAGCACATGCAGGCAGGCAGAACACTGTCCTGTCACACAGGACAGATGTGGTTACACCAAAACCTCCCCTGCACAACAAAAACATTTCCTGATGCCAAGTGCAAACAGCTCTCTAAAGTAAACCAGACCATGATTCCAGGCGTGATGGGTTCCAGAAAGGTGACACAAAAGGTGTCACTAGGTCTGTAAGATCAGAGGTGGGYACACCCCTACAGCTCTGCTCTCCACACTGCCCCATTTCCCCCACAGAGCCTGCCTGGGCCTCGGGCTCTTCTCTCTCGGAGGAGGARGCTCCCTTTGGGATCCCTCACCTCTGACAGAGCCGTGGTTCTGAGCTGCACTGCACCACAGTTTGGAAATGCTACTGAGGCAAGCCAGCACTGGAAAGCTGGGAATAGGGATTTGAACCTTGCCATGATGCAAGTGGCCAGGAATTAGATCAGTGCTCCATGCTACCTGCTCAGCTCTTCTAGCCAAACCCCCCATGTCACAGTGGGAAGCACAGGGGATCAATGCCCTCATTACTGGCAGGGCTCAGCTGACACAAAGATCTCCTGTTTRTCAGGCTAAGCTGGTTCCCAGCTATAAGGAGCTCTGTTTCTGCAGATGAGAGGTACTGAGCCAGGTCAGGGTTGGCCCAGCTGCCAAGCAAATAAGCCCTGCAAGAATCCAAATCGACTGCAGACCAAGCACTAAGCCTGAAACAGCGAGTTCTGCCAGATCTGAGCCAAGTGAGACATATGTGCACAAGAGACTCATTTGAGAAAGGCAATACAGGCACACTTCAGTCCTAGCCAGGGCCAGCTCAGCCCAGAAGACCAATTACCTCAGAACCAGTTCCAGGCAAGTATTGCTGTACAYTGCTGATCAGATCTGGCTCTGTGATTCCACACTCTGCCTGATCTAAACAATGAAAGTGCCTGGAGGCCTCTAATGTGGTTTCCCAGGAGCCACTTACAGTACACAACTAYGAAGTAGCTCTGTTATTACATGGTTTCTCCCCCCCTTATTCTCCAGCATATCCTAGGCACTATTATTCCAGCCAGTCAGGTGGAATCTCAGCATGCTCTGAAATCCAGTCAGGCCATCCATTGGTGAGGGAAAGTTGACTGTGTATTAATGGCAAGCACCATCACCTCTTCCTTCAATCATCTTCTACAGTGAGTCACAGCTCTTTTGCAGAACTAGTTAAACACACCAGCTCCAAAAGAAGATTCTGGAACATACAGCCTCAGGACTGCTTTGCTGGAGTCACAGAGAGATTTCAGACAYATCTCCTCTCCTCAGAATTTTCAATTGCTGAGACCAAACAGCCTCTAGAATGGTTATCCATGTTTAAGGTGTGTCTGTTTTTAGTACATTTTATATGAAACAGAATTCACTGCTTGGACTTCAGTCTGAGATAAGAACCTAAAAGTCATTGTGCCAGTGTTGAGGCTCCCTAGTCAGGCTCAGCATTTAACTTCTGTTCTTGCTCATTTTCTGCAGAAGGAGAATGAGAGCACATTTATACTCAGCATCCCTGTGAAGAAGTATTTAAATTGACAAAGCACCCAAGTACTTTAGCAAACAAAGCTGAAAGCRGAGAGGTCATACAAAGTTCTTGAGTGAATAAGTAGTAATGATTATTTTGCTTTCTCATCTACAGAGGCTTTCCTAGTTCACATAAACATTTAAGACCTCATCTGAAAATGGGAAAAATAAAACCTTTAACATGCATTTTGCAATCAAGAAACAAGGAGGAACCCAGACATGATGAATAAGCCATTGTCAGAGCCAGTCTGCTGGCACTGCAGTCTGGAGACTGGCTGGCACTTGCATGGCACAGCTCAAAAGCAACAGGCCATCAGCCACCCCACGGGGAAGGGCAGCTTGTTGAGAAACAAAATATCATTCTGTTCAGTTCTGGTTTGACATGTACATTACTTTCTACATTGCTTTATGTTACCCAAAAGGTGAATGCACTTGCTTGAAACCATGATGTCTTAAAAATCTCAAAGCAATGATCAGAAAGCCTCTATGTCTCCAGGTTATCACTGATGGAATTAATTTTTGTTTATGAGTCAGCAYCATCATTTGATGTCTTGGTTCATGCCTCACTTTTAAATGATTCTTCTCTTTATTCCCATGGACCATTTATGCCAGTGTCTGTCTCTAGAGTGACAATAGAATGTCACATGCAGTAAATCAGTATGTGATATTCCCATGAAAAGCACATGGTTTGTGTTACACCTGCAGCCACAACTCCTGCCAAGATATTATRGCCATTTGTACTAATATGGGAACCTAGATAAAATACAGTTATTCTTTCTACCTACCTTGATTTTATAATCCTTGCTTCTAATGATGAAACTAAGCAAAWATTATTTAAAGACACCCAAATATTTGGGTTCATTAAGGAAAGTGGTAGCAAAATTACAGCTTTCACCTGCTCTTATGCAAGCATAGGATGACGTGCAGGAGCTCACTGAAGTAATCTGAAATTTGCCACTCTGTAAGTCAGGCTGGAAACAGTTGCCTCGATTCTATTTCTCTTGTGCATGGAACAGTGTAGGGTAATCCAGCTGCTGCAAAGCAAAGTCACTRCAGAACCTTGTCAAACCACAGAGGTGATGCTCTGCACACTTTCCACTGATGTTAAAGCCTGGAACAATGGAAGGAAGACAAAAGCAGGACTTAGAGAGTTGTCAGTCTACATTTCTTTCCCTTTATACCCCAGACTGCTCGTGAATTGCATGGATTTGGCTTTGTTCCTTATGGCTCTCAAATCCTGAGGCATCTAGATACCAATATGATTTCCAGGGCACGTTCTTGTGTTGAAGAAATATTGAAGAAAACTAAAGCAACAGAATGCTCTGCTGATTTCTGGCTTGCAGAYCAGTCACAAGCAGCTGTTGTGCAGAGATCAGGATCTGGTTTAAAGTGTCACTTATCACATGAATATATGGAATCATCACTGCAAAATAAAGAAGGAGCTAAATGAAGAACCTCTGGCATGGYAATTCCGAATTTTCTGAACCACTTTTCCCATCTGCAATTAATTCCTCCTCCTCAAAGAACTCTGCCTTGAGTATTAGTGCCACATACTGGAAATAATGATACTGACTTGAAAATATTTCCTAACACAAAATGAGGTGCACTGGCTTTATGATGTACAGTTGATGAAACAGCAATATCTTTCTAATTCTAGCATCTGTTTGTTGTAGTTATATTGTACTATAAATTATAAAACAATTTCTTAATTGCATGATAGAATTATGAAGTTTGCTCCTTAAAGAAACAGGGACCCAAACTGTGTCAAATAAAGTTCCTTGCCCTTGAGAGTTAGTAAATCAAATCATCTTCTTGTACTGTCATAATTGTGCTTAAAAAATCCCCCACTCAAGTGGCTGTCCCTTGGAAYGGTTGGATTTTACTGCTTTTCCTCTGTTTTGACACCTTCCCCCTTAAAGGGGGATTGCTGTTCACCAGCCCCATGTTAACTTTTCTATTGCTAACTGCTGGTTAGGCCTGAGGTCTTTCTTTTGTTTTCTTTAATTCCTACAGCTTTACAGTTASCCATCTCTGGCTGTTCTGGCTGAACACCAGGTTTGGCGGAGAGCTCCGACACCAAACAAGGCGATGTGAAATCCTAACTACGAGTTCAGCTGTAAAACTGGCAGCTGAACTGCCCAGCTCTGCAGACACACCAGCCCCGGGGACCAAGGGCTCTGCCCCGAGCAAGAAAAGAACCACACGAGGCAAGGCTACCAAGACAGGCTTCAACTGACTTTTATTTTCAGTGGAAAAGCCCAACAGAGCAGTGACAGCAGCAGGGGAATCACTGAATCAATTAGGTTGGAAAAGATCTCTGAGACCATAGAGTCCAACCTGTGCCTGGCACAGTTTGAGGTTATATCCTCTTGTCCTGTCGCCGGTTCCCCAGAAGAGCCTGATCCCACCTGGTTACAGCCTCCTGTCAGGTAGGACTTGGGGAGGGCCCAGGGGCAGCGGCTCCTTTCCACAGTCCCGATTCTCTGGAGCCATTCCCCTCCTCATGCGGCAGCAGTTCAGCTGCGAGCCCTCAGGATTCAGTGGCCACCTCTCCCCAGTCCAGCAAAGCCGGCAGCCCTCCCCATATCCAGTTCCGGGCTCCTCGGTACGAGAGGACACGGAGCTCCTGGAGCCAGCGGAGGGCAGCGAGGATGATTAAGGGACTGGAGTGTTTCATGCGGAAACGCTGAGGGAGCAGAGCCTCTTCAGCCTGGGGAAGAGGTGACCTCAGTGTCTGCAGGGARGTGTCAGAGGATGGATCAGGCCCTTCTCGGTGAGGGCTATAGAACAAGAGACGACGGGCAGAAACTAATGTACAGGAAGTTCCACATGAACATGAGAAAGAATTTTCCCCTCACTAGAACGGAGTGTCCATAGATGTGGAGTCGCCTGTACTGGGGATACCCCCAGATACTCTCTGGACGCAATCCTGTGCCACGTGCTCTGGGACGACCCTGCTGGTGCTGGGAAGTGCGACCAGAGGATCACTGTGGTGCCTTCCCGTCTGAACAATTCTGTGATTCCTGTCACGGTCCCCACCTCACCTGCCCCGCTCCTCTCCCCGGCGTCCTCTGCCCTCACCCCGTCCCCTCCCGCCGCCGCTCCCCTCACACCGCCCCCCCGCCCTGCACTCCCTCGCCTGCCCGCCCTCCGCGTCCCGCCTCAGGATTGGCTGTCCGCGCCAGGCCCCGCCTC
>CADDXX010000067.1:1874516-1951345 GCA_902810485.1 Alauda arvensis | reverse complement strand
GCCATGAGCGGCGGCGTGTACGGGGGAGGTGAGTCCGGCGCCGCCCTCCCCTCCCCCGCCCCGCGAGGCGGTGCGTGCGGCCCCGGCGGGCGCTTCCCGCCTCCATCAGCCCGGCCCGGCGCTGCTGCGGCCCCTCCGCGTCCCGGCGTGAGGAGGCGGCGGCCGCGGCGGGCCTTGTTTATGTCCTTGGCGGCCCCGAGGTGCCTCCGCCGGGGAGCGCTCGCACGGCGGCCTTGGGCAGGATCCGCAGTCCGGAGAAAGTGCCCGCACTTCGGGAGCCGGGTGTGGTTCCCCCGAGCCCCTCTGCCCACCCCCGTGACCACCTGTTCGTTTCCGATAGGTTTCCTTTAGGATGTGCAGAGATCAGCGGGGATCAGGCTCGTAGGGATTGGCACTTGGTGCTCTGACCCCTTCCCTCACACAGTCGATGTTTTCAGTCCCATCTTCCTCATCCTCATCACCCCCGGGGGCTCTGGGCTCGCCTGGCTTCGCGTGACTGTTAAATCAGAAGTTTTTGAAAGCTTTATCTTGCGATCCGTTTAGCTGCTACTACGTTTTCCCTCTTCTGCTAARTTTYTCTTTCTTACRCCTTACGGAGGGSTTACAATGCCCCAGTCCAAGCCTGTCTGCAGTTTTCCAATAGCTAGAGTAATAGCGGGAGTTCGAATAGAAAAGTTTCTCCTTTCTTTGTACAAGATCCCTTGATTTGCTTGTCCTCCTTTGCCAGTAAAGCAGGCAGTGGGCAAGGAAAGCTCAGGGCTGCAGAAGAGCATAATAACCTTAGGTCTAACATAATTCTTTATCTTTGTCAACAATCATTTCAGATGAAGTTGGGGCTCTGGTTTTTGACATTGGCTCGTACACAGTGAGAGCAGGCTATGCAGGCGAGGACTGCCCAAAGGTGAGAGAATCTGTGGATGAAAATTCAACATGAATTTATGCCTTAGATCTTCTTTGCAAGTTACAACCCTTCTGAATACATTGGGGTTTGTTCTGACTAATACTATACTTGTATTGTATAAAGAAACTTCTGAATTTGTGAGAAAAACACCAACTTCCAAAACATTGCTAATCCTTATGTACCGCTTGCCTCTTGCCTTGCAGGTTGATTTTCCAACAGCCATTGGTGTGGTGCTAGAAAGGGACAATGGCAGCACTCTGATGGAGATAGATGGTGACAAGGGCAAACAAGGGGGCCCGACTTACTACATCGACACGAATGCCCTGAGAGTTCCAAGGGAGCATATGGAAGCCATTTCACCTTTAAAAAATGGAATGAGTATGGTGCTCTGTCTTTTTCTACCTGATTTTGAAATAGCATTGCCATGCTGCAGGAAGTCATAGTSGTGTTGACAGATGCTGTGKACAGCAGCAGAGGCTSTAAGAACAGAGTCCTGGTGTACAAATTCCGTGGAGATGGGATTGGTTTTCACTGTTAGTGGACTTMCAGCATAATTGTTGAAGGCATGGTGGTTGTGGAGGAAGAGAATTCTGCACAGCTGTCTGCTGAGGACAGCTTTTCACTGAAGAGCTCTATGCAAAAAGATAAATTGGAAAGCCTTTATGTGTTTATGAAATKAAACAAAACTTAGAAGTAACTAATCTGTTTGTATCACTGTTGTTACAGTTGAAGACTGGGATAGTTTCCAGGCAATTTTGGATCACACTTACAAGATGCATATTAAATCTGAAGCAAGCTTGCATCCTGTCCTTATGTCTGAAGCACCAGTGAGTAAAAGCAGCTGTACATTTTGATAAGTCTTTTTGCTGACTCTGCAGACATTAGTCCTAGATAAGTCTGACAATGACTTGTAGGTGACAAGTGCTAAAACTCAGCTACAAAAATGACAATTTTAAAATACTTGGATGGGTTCTGGAAAATGTCTAAAAACCCCTCAATTTGAAATAGTTCATATGAGTTGTGTTAGAAAGTTTTTACAATATGCTATTGTTTTTCACTTACTGAAAAGAAGCCAAAAGTTAAAAAAAGAAATTTTACTGTCTAGAATAAAAAGGAAAATATGTTTGGATGTCTTATATAGTAAGTTACACTTAATAAAATGCCATAAAAAAATCTTGCTTCATTCAGCCTTACAAGTAATATTATGTAACACTGAATAATATTTATAATGGAGAAGTTTTAACTTTTCTGTCTTTGTTTATGTAAGTGGTGCTGTAAAGCAGTTGAAATGGATGAATTCAAATATCTGGGAAAATCTGGACAAAGTTTTTGTTTTAAAATGTTCAGCATTTGAAGGGCAGATCTTGAAGTTAGAGTAGCAAAGGTAGACATGCCATCCACAAGTGATGCCTTGCTTTARTAAAACCTTATGAAAAGGATTTTCTTGAATTTCATTATTCTCTTGTGTTGAATCACAGCTTGTGGAGTGTGGATGAATTTGCAGTGTTAGATGGCTCAGTGGGTGTCTGAATAGAGACATTCCCATTGACATTCTCCTTACAAACCTCATCTTACTTGGTTGTATTGGCTTGGAAAAAACTTCACATTTTCAGTAATGTGTTGAATATCTGAGATATATCCTGGCTTAATCACAGCTGCATTAGAACTGTAGAAAGATATGTTGGGAACTGGAAAATCTGGATTTATTTTTCTTCMCACTGGGCAAGTTCCTTCATGTATCTTTCCCCTTGTAAAAGGCAGGGTGCTTGCTTTAGAGAGTTCTGTGGGAACCTGACACTGGAAGAGGCTGTAGAAGTGTATAGAAATCTATTGTAACACAAAAGSTGTGTAGCACTTTTGTGTGATAGATAAGCATTGATGTATTGTGGTATGAATGGAATAAAAAATGTTCTTAAGAAGTAAATTGCTAGAAATCCATTTCTGTAGAATTTTACTATGATTTGAAACTGTGGCTGCAATTTTTCTAATAACTTCTTTACTGCTTTATTATTATAGCAATTTATTAATGTGCAAACACAGCTTCCTTTTGGTCACTTGCTTGTGGTTTGGATTTATTATTTTTTAGTGGAATACCAGGGCAAAGCGTGAGAAGCTGACGGAATTGATGTTTGAGCACTACAACATCCCAGCCTTTTTCTTGTGTAAAACTGCTGTTCTCACAGCGTATCCTTTGAAATGTTTCACTGCATGGGTTTGTTTTCCTCCCCCAGGAAATGAGGGTAAGCTTTTTCCAGGCAATTCCAGGTATAACAGCATGCCTGACTTTGTTCAAATTGATTTTTTCCATAAACATCCAGGGAAGAAGTAAACAAATTCGGTTTCTGAACTTTAGGGCATGAAAGTTCATTTTTGAAGTTCTCCCAATCTGAGTCTGTCCTTGTGGTCTAAGTAATTTTTTAAATTATGTTTTCTTCCCATTGTATACTATGGATAAGAATATTACAGACCTGAAATGGTGGTGTCCACACTACTGAGTACAGTAATTAGAGCTTGAAGWTTTTATAGCCTTAAGAAGAATATTTGTAATTGTTTTAAACTAGTAGGTTTCCAGCTTCGAGTCTAAATGAGTTGGATGTACTTAGAGCTTGCTGCATAGTACTGGCAAGAAGTCTCACCCTTGTACATSCAAAGCTTGACTTAGTTCACAGATGCAAGTTAAATGCTGCTCTATGAGATTGTGTACTTCACAGAAAGATGGTACACACTGGAAAATGACAAATCCCTTTGTAGAGGCAAGGAACAACATGTTGGGGTCCTTACTCCTGGTTGTGATCTAATTGTATGGCAGCCCTTTTTTTCTAAAATGAAARTTACAATGTTTTCCTTAATCATTTTGGCTAGTTTTGCTAATGGGAGATCTACAGGTCTCATCTTGGATAGTGGAGCAACACACACCACTGCTATTCCAGTGCATGATGGATATGTACTTCAGCAAGGTATAAACTTTTGTGGRTAACAGCACTGCAGTGTCATGGTTGAGTTAGTGTGATTTCTGCTTGGACAGTTTTGTTACTGCTTTTACATCTGTGTGCCCCCTTAAAAAGGAAAAAAAACCCTGATAGTATTCACTGACAAGTAGGTGAGTCTGTTCATGATTTGGAGACTTTCCAGGTTGTTTTGGTTTTTATTTTGGATCCCCTCTTTGCCTTCTAGGTATTGTAAAATCACCACTTGCAGGAGATTTTATCACTATGCAGTGCCGGGAGTTGTTTCAGGAAATGAACATAGAGATAATTCCTCCATATATGATTGCTTCAAAGGTGGGAAAGTAACTTTATTTAGTAAGTGTTGTCTTGAGGAGAGGCTTAAATGTTTACTGATGACTTTGTACCCTACAATCTCAGGAGGCAGTTCGTGAGGGGTCACCAGCAAATTGGAAGAGAAAAGAGAAGTTGCCCCAGGTCACCAGGTCTTGGCACAACTACATGTGTAATGTAAGTAGGTCATTCCTCCTGCTCTCACCTCCCCTGAGTGTTCCATAAATAAGTTTTGTTTGCAAGTATATCAGTGTTTTCTCTTGAAGAATGAGAAAATCTTTGAAGATTTAGTACCAGTTCTATAAATCCTATAAAATTGAGGACTAAAATTTATATAAATTCATGTTGTTTTTAACTCCACAGTGTGTCATTCAGGACTTCCAGGCKTCTGTCCTCCAAGTATCAGATTCAACCTATGATGAACAGTATGTTGCTTTCTTCTTTCTTGTAAAATCAGTTACCAGCTGTGCATGTGGTGCTCAGCCTGTTCAKTGCTGTTGGCTGGTTTTGTTATGGAACAAGGTTTTATGTAAAAATTGATGATTTACGAAAGTAGGAGYACTGCATATACCCAGGTGCTAGTTTTTGTTTAATATTCCGAGATCATAATAAATATTACTGAAAATGTAAGTCATATGAATCACAGTATTCCCATTGGAACTGTAGTTTATAACACTGCTTAGATAACTTGACATCCTGTTCAGAG
Organism: Alauda arvensis; assembly: GCA_902810485.1. Taxonomy (NCBI): domain Eukaryota; kingdom Metazoa; phylum Chordata; class Aves; order Passeriformes; family Alaudidae; genus Alauda; species Alauda arvensis. The sequence continues at coordinate 1,946,460 of CADDXX010000067.1, read as the reverse complement.
AGCACTTTAATGTGTTGCTTTCTGTCTGATGTTCCAGGGTGGCAGCACAGATGCCCACAGTTCATTATGAGTTCCCCAATGGCTACAACTGTGACTTTGGAGCTGAGCGTCTGAAAATTCCCGAGGGGTTGTTTGACCCTTCCAATGTAAAGGTAACACCACTGTGATAGCTGTGATTGGAGGCCTCTGCATGATGAGGCTTTCACATGGCTTCCTTTTGTATAGCATTTGCGATTTTGTGATTGTTCAAATCACAATTTGATGAAACGTTCAGATTGGGTGGTGATGAGCTGACTGGAAAAACAGGGATACTTTTGTTCCTTCCCTAACAAAATGCTTAGCTCTCTCTCCAGTCATACTTGTAAAATTCAGCTCATTTGGGGCTTTTCTATGCCTTGCTCTCTTGAAGCAGTGATGTGTGGATTGCTGATTTTCCCTGCAGGGTTTATCTGGTAACACGATGTTGGGTGTGAGCCACGTTGTCACAACAAGCGTTGGAATGTGTGATATCGATATCAGGCCGGTAAGTGTTCCTCAGCCAGGCAGCATCTTAAGGCATGGRTATTTTTGTGCTGATMCATGTTTTTGGGACTACAGCAGCAACAGTGAAGAAATGTCCTAGCACTTAGAATAAAGATAAATATGTTAGAATAATTCTGTAAGTGTTCTGTATTTGGATATATAGGAATATGTACCATTAGTGTTTTGTCTTACAAAACGCTAAATCAGGACCTTTTACTTAGTGTTTCTACCCATATTTAAAGATCTGATGTACAGATTTTGTGGCTRGCACTGCATAATTTGGATTGGACTGGCTTCAGATAAGCATTTATATTTGTAACTTWGAGTGTTATCTTCAGATTTTTAGGCATTGGTATATTTAGAACATACATGGAATTTATAAAGAGCAGAAGGAAGGAAAGAAGTTCTAAAGCAAAACATTATTTTTAGAATTAATGTGCTATCTTTCTCAGGATTCAATTTGATACAGATTGCATGACAGTTCTTTCAAAATTTTTTCCTGTTAACCAGTGTGTAAGGGGGGCTTAGTGGGCTGGGCCATGGTGTGTGTTCATCAGCTGCAGCCATAGTGAGATGGAAAACTGCTGCAGGGCTGTGGGGTTTTCTTTTGAGGTTGCATTCAGCTGTAAAAACCCCARCAGTCTGCATAGAGGGGAGATCTGCAGGTTGAGGGGTCTCCATAGTATAAATTGTTCCATGAAATCATACACAACATACAGCTTCTGCCTTCCTTTTATAGTTTAATATTAAGCTGCCTTGCAATATTTTTAAGTGATTAAATAATTAATATAATTGGGAGAGGTAATACTGTTGGCATCTAGTGGTGTATTATTGCTGTTGACTGTACATACTTGTGCCACCTCTCTTTTGTGAGAAAGAGCTGTTTTCAGAACGATTTCTGAGGTAAAGATCCAGTTTGTTTGTTTTGTTTTTTCCTCTCTTTTTAGGGTCTCTATGGCAGTGTGATTGTAGCAGGAGGAAACACTCTAATACAGAGTTTCACAGACAGGTTGAACAGGGAGCTGTCTCAGAAAACTCCACCGGTAAAACATCTTTTTCTATTACTGCATTGAGTATTGAACATTTTACTGTTCTGCCACATAAGTAAACAAGGATGCCATGGCTTTGACTTGCTTAGGAACCTGACAGCTGAATAGATTTCTACAGGGTTAAGAAACCTCTCTCTCTAAAGAAAAGAAAGAATTCTTGAAGAGTTTTATACAGAATAAATTCCASTATTCCTTGAGTGTTTTACTGCTGCACTCTTGCTTTCAGATTGTGATCCTAAGTTCTGTAATTGTCCCCAAGCAACAGCCAGTATTTCTCTTGATGGTCTCTCTTTTAAAATGTTGCTGACTAACTTAAGGCACATTAAGTCATTCTGCCTGAGGTCACTTCATTTTGGCAATTGTTTTTCCTTGATTCTGCAGACAACCTAAATCACCAGGTTTTGTCTATGAGTAATATGTTTGCATATTTTTTTTAATCACTTGATGTCAAAGAAAGTTTTGATACCTTGCATCTGAGAGTAGATACAGATTTCTATCTGAGAGTAGATATAGATTTCTTGAATTTTTAGTGTTCAAGCAAAAATGTTCTGTTTGTGACACCTCTGAAATGATGGATGTTAGGAGAAACTGAGAAATGCATTCACTGCTTATAATAGCTGAGGAAGAGCCCATTRAAATTCAAAGATTTTATTGCAGTAAGGCATTTTGAAAGCAAAAGGAATGAATGKGCTCAAAAAAGACTAGATGACTTAAGTCTAGCAACATTTTAGTCCCAGTGCAGTGTTGGAGATKACACTATACACTGTGATATTATTGATCTCCACCTGCCCCATTCCTTGCTGTTGGGAGACAAGGTAAAAACCACATTTCCTGTTGAGCTGTGCTTRTTTTGAATTGTAAATGCAGGGCAGATGAGCAGTATGGCAGACGTACCAGAATGGACCTTTTTCAGCTGTGTGTTGCTATAGACACCAGGTTCCTGGTGCTGCTTGTCCCTGAAGGTCACCACTTGCAGTCTGTGTGACATTTGGTGTTGGCTCCCTTTCTGTGCAGAGCATGCGCCTGAAGCTGATTGCCAACAACACGACCGTGGAGCGGAGGTTCAGCTCCTGGATTGGGGGCTCCATTTTGGCTTCTTTGGTTAGTAACCCTGCTGTGTTGTGCTGGACAGCACTGCCACCCCGAAATCTGATTCCCCAGGAATTGTGCATTGCAGAGTCTGTGCTACATAATCATGATCTGGGCTATCCTCGTGGTAAGGGGAGGAGAATCTGTTTTAAAAAGAGGTGTGAACATTTACAGTGACAACATATCCTGCCGTGTTCTTCCATTTTTAATGGCAAGGTGCAACCTTGAAATACATGCACTTCCTCTAGACTATATCTAGTAGATCATGAAAGTAGCAAACCTGTCTCTGCATCAYATTCCTGAGCACTGAAATGGTTTGTGGGGGTTAATTTATCATCCTGGGAAGGGGAGACTGGAATCAGCATTTGGTGATGCACTTCCTGTCTTGAATTTGATCCCTTAGCAATAAAACTCAAGGAAGAGACAGTTAAGCAGATCAAGTCCTAATACTTCATTTAATGTAAGGACTTGCTTGTTTTCCCTCCTAGGAAAAGCTAATCATGTTTCAATTAACCATCATTTGTATTCCGATATTTTTTCATTGTGTGTTGCTTTTGTTTCTTTATTTTTGTAGGGTACTTTTCAGCAGATGTGGATTTCTAAACAAGAATATGAAGAAGGAGGGAAACAGTGTGTAGAAAGAAAATGTCCTTAGACCTCTTTACTGTGAAAACTGCTGCCTGCTCGGTGCTCCTTCTGTTTTATAGCTTTAGCATACTCAGGAATTGGATGGACTCTTTTTTGTAGAAAGTTTATATTGCRTAATTCAAGTTCCATTTTAACAAACCTTAGAAAATTCGAGAGACCTAATTGGTACTATAATAGAAAAAGGATGTTTACGTCCCTTGTAAAGCAATAATTCATGTAACAAGCATTTTATAATTTTGTATAAATGTCTATTTTCTCTAGTATCTTTTCCTGGGAACAGCTTTACAGGTTAGCTAATAGATAGAGGCATAACCTTGCAAATGCCTGTGCTTATTTATTAATTATTTCTTGTCTAATTTCTTGTCTACTTTCACATACTAGTCTTCCTTGCTGGTACTTTGGCCTTAAAATGCTCTTATTTTTCTCTTAAAAAATAAAATTTGGTCTTTTATATTTGAGCAAGCTTGTGAGTACTTGCAGATGAAGTTACTCTGCTGTTTTAAAAGTTGAAAGTTTGTATTCAGTGATCTATTTTAGTGTAAACTTTTACTGTGTCACAGAAGCGTTACATTCCATGGAGTGAATGTTGTATTAAGCACTGGTTTGCTCRTTTTTTTATTCCGGAGCAGTTTCATTTCAGTAAGCAAGCAATGCTTTCCACCTGATGTCTAAGAATGTATTTAATGCCTTTGTGATGTTGGTGAGAAGCAAAACCTGTTGGAGACAGGGAAACTGAGACAAAGAATTGCCTCTCCAAGACTGGGAGCAGAGTCAGAAGCTTTCAGTGCCTGACCCTGCTGCAGGGAGCTGTGAGTGCTCATGGCTGGTGTGGCTCCCCCTGTGCCTCCCAGCAGGGTCTGAAAGTGCCTGTGTTTGAGGGGGAAGGTGCACTCAGGGTCACRGGAATGGGGATGACTTCTTTTTCAGCAGGAATCAGCTGTTGAGATGCAGCTCAGTGTTGCTTATAAGCTCARTTTACAATGGTGTGATGGTCTGTTTTGGGACACAATGAAGTTTTGCTCCTTATCKCAAAAGCTGTGGAAAACCAAATAGCATTTAACTGATCTAAAAAAGAAAAACAAACAGTACTGCTACATTTTTGTATCCTAAAAGATCTTGTGGGTAAATAATTATGAGGCCTCTATTTGAAAAGTTTCACATTACCTCCAAATAATAAAGTAATTTATCAAACCAATCTGCTTTTGTCTTATGAGAATCTTGAGTTGCTTTTTAGACAAAGTTGCTTGATCAGATTTTCAAACCTATTGACAAACTGTATTTCTCTTGCAAAATGAGGCAAACTGCAAAGCTGTAYCAAGTGATCCAAGTCACCAGCTCTTGTCATTGTGGAAGAAAAARACAGTCCAGTTTCCATTCAAGTGGAACCTGGAACATAACTGAASTGCTGCCTCAGCACACTGCAGTGGSTGGTGTTTTTAAGCTTTCCTTCTCTGGCACACTTAGATTTCAAATCAGCTTTTATCTTCTGTTTCTCTTAAAAGAATTGCAGTACAATAGTAATAMCTGTTAATATTCCAGCAGCACAGGGAGAGCAAAACACTGCTGGAGGTTTTCTCACCACTAAAGAGTCTGAGTTTAAACACTCTGGGAATTTTGTATGATGCAGAGTAAGTAAAGGTCCAAATGATGGAGACAGATACTCACAGGAAACAGTACTGGTTCCCTTGCAGTGTTTAACCAGATTATACTGCTAAACACATTTGCCTCCTGCCAGACTGGAATTTGTGACTTTAATCTAGATTTCTAGACCACCACATGTTGAGGTTAAAAGCTTTCATGAAGTGAAAGGTGCAGGTGTTTCCATCAACTGAGAGCAGCAGCAGTACCTACTTCAATTTCTCAGAAGACTTGCAGTCTTCTTTCCAACATTTTGCACTCAGCAACAAAACATTGTACAATTGTTTGAATTTGTCATAGGAATCAAGGTRGGATAAATGTATTAGAAGTTCCCATGCTGAGTATTTCACACTTTCTAAGAAGCCAGACTGAAAGCAGTGGAAAAATTCCTCACAGCAAACCCAAGAGCCCATTTACCAGTGCATTTATGCAGAGAGCAAATGCACCTTGTGTAGCTTACCTGTAACTCAGGGAGAATATTCAGAAAATCAGAAAAATAGCAGGAAAAATATGATCAGGGAAAAGGCTCATATGTGAGCTTCAGATGCTTTCATGTTTCTGTCTGGTTTTAATGCACATTTGTTAAACTACACCATATATTTAATTAAAAAAAATTAAATTTAATAAAAAAAAAAAATACCCCTACACTTGTTACTGTCAGSTGGCACTCTGTGGCTGCTCTTCACTGTTCCTAATGCATGTCCCACTCTTGTAACAGCTGGCTAGCACACTTGTTCCTGGAAATGTGAGAAGCTGTATGATTTGAATTAGGCACCAAAGCTGTTTTTTAATTCCAGATCACAAGTTTAATTAAAGTCAAATGTGGTATTAAAAAAAGATGGAGACTCTCTGGAATGCTCAGTGGAGTTGTTTGTGGTTCCAGTACATGATTTGTGTTCCACAGATACTTCACCAATTGCTTGCAGTGCTCTCCTAGCACATCACTGGCTCTGGGATTTCACAGCAATGTCAGGGAACTTCCTTTCCAAGATCTTCCGCCTCAACCTCTCCAGGTTCTGCTGCCTCGCCCTTTTCCGTAAGGATTTTTCAATTCTGAGTCTGAAACAGAGAAGTTGGTGTTCATTTCCAGCCACCTTGTGACCACTTTAATGAGCTGCCCCCCACAATCAGATAGAGGCTCTCAGTGATTAACAACTTCATTATTCATTTGCTTTTGATAAGTAAAAAAGCCTGCTAAGTAATATTTTTACTCTGCTTCTGAATTCTACAGAAGTTCAGCTTCTGGGAGGATTTCTGACACTCTGCATTTGAAGTTACTTTTACAGTGGCACTGCATAACCTTGTACCTTAGTAACTAAAGTGGGAACAGAAAAAAAGAAACAGCAAGCTGTAATTTTAAAAAGCCTAATTTTCAGTCTAATAGCTGAAAAACAGAAGATTTCAGCTATTTTTTTCCTTTTAAAGTGGAATAAGGATACAAGCAGATCAGAAGATAACTTTCAATGTCAAAAYAATCTTTTTACCTGATGAAGTGATTCACATGAGGTAAGTAATAGAATCTCTTCTTTTTGTGTTTTTTGTTCAAGTGCCATGGTATTGGCCATTCCTTGTAACTGTACCTGGTGGAGAGAGATAAAAATGATTAYAGAATGTACACTCTTAATTCCAGGATTTTACCAGTTTCTCTTGGTTTCAAGTACAGCAATAAAATGGTCTGGGAGATCACAGAATTTGTATGTGGGTATTTATTTCCAGCTCTTGCTGGCTTGGTTGGTAACTGTATCTCCTGTGTTCTGTACAATCTATACATCCTTCCTTGATTAGATAAGGATTTTCTGGGAGAGAGACACACCACAGGGGAAGTTCACACACTAAAAAAGAAGGTTTTCCATACCAGAAGGTGCGTCCCAAGAAGTCGTTTCTCCACTCCCCAGGGACTGGCTTTTCATGGCCTGTCTGTAAAAGCCTCAAAGCAATTTCTCTYTCTCTGACAACCAAGTCTATATTTTTCATAGATGTTTCTACCTGGAAATGGGAAAAAAGTTTCAGGATGCACCAACAAAAAACTGCTGGAAATTTAAAAGATCTCAAAGACTTAAGACAAAATTTGAAAGGAAAACAAAGGTAAAACATGCTGGAGTTTGATCATGAGTTCTCTCTCAGTCCTGTGTACTAGAACAGCAAGGAATGTGCGCTTCAAGAACCTAATTTGAGAACAGGACAGATATGAAATAACTGACAGTCTGATWTATGATCAAAGACCAGCTGGGTAATGCATAAAGCCAGATCCAATGCTGATGCACAAGTAAAGGAAGCTCAGAGACAGGGGTCAGAAGGCAGCAGAAGATTTGCTTATGGCTTGYAGTGGCTGTTGGTTATTTTAGTTTTCACTGGAGCCCCAGTAATGCCCACTGGACAATGAGAAMGCTGCCTTGACCAAATTATGACTTGAGCAGTTAGTGCATACACTAAAATCAGAGAAAGAATTAAAAAAAAAAAAGTCTTGAACAAGATTACAAGCACTTGCCTTTCAACAATTTTATTTAAGAGCTATAGTTTTTATGTAGTATGAACAAGTTACCTTTTCTAACCGTTCTGGGCTTGGCATAGGCTTGCGCTGTCGTTTGGATTCTTGCTCTAAAGTTAGGAGCATGTTCTTTTCTTTCAGCAGGACATACCTAGAGCAGAAAGTAGGTAATTCAAAACCAGCTTTGGGATAGCTTATTATCTGCAATCCCAAATCCTGCTGGCTTCACATACAAAAAAAAAGGAAAATGAAGGAGACAGGTTTACTTAGTCTGGAATAAAGAGGGCTTAGGAGGGAAGAGTTTAACACTAAGTTGTCTTCCACAACCTGGACAGAGCCAGATTCTCCTTACATGTACACAGGAAAGGACAAGACAAAGCAAGGAAAAAGCTCTTCACAGCAATGATTAAATTCAGCCTGAAGCGGCAATGCAACCTCCAGCTTCAGAAACTTCGAAAATCAGAATAAATTCAGGCCTGAGCACCCTGATGGAAYGAGGTGCCCACCCCACCAGAAGGCACTGACAACCAAGTCTGTCCAACTCAAACAACCCCCACAGGTTTGTACCAAACCTGAGCCCTCTGAACTAGACACAACTGTCCCACAGCCACYTGCAGTGCAGCTTCTGTGTTCTGAGCAGGGCCAGGACTGAGGCTGCTCCAAGCCCAAAGCTGGCTGGGGCCTGCACAGCTCTGTGGCAGACTGAAGTTACTGGATCATAACTTCACCAGCCACATTTTATTAAAAAGTTCAGAGCTGCTCTGAAAGAAGAGAAGCATCTTCACTAAAACTTACTTACCAAAGCTTGTGCAAGTCTTCACTACTCTTGCCCCTTAGCTGCTTTATATTCCACGAATCCCCTGTAAAAGATAAAAAAAACACCATTCATTTAATGGAACAAAGTTCTCTTATTCTAGAAAAAAAAAAAAAGTGCTTCTATTAGGCCCAGCTGACACAACAACACTTTAAAATACTACTGCTTGGACTGCCATTCTTGAGGATATTCAGCTTTGCTTTTTAAGCACAATACAATAAGGCAGTTACACATTGTGTTAATTTGTGTTTGTAAAAGGCTGGGAATACAGAAAGCTGTCAGATSAATCTTTATCCTGAACTAGTTTTCTTCCATAGTACTTCTATTTCATCAAAGCACATCTTTTCTGTGATACACTCTCACTTCAGAGCAAAGCAGAGGAYTTAYAGCAAAGCATTCTGCTGCACAACTGCTATTTGYTTTCATAAACACTGAATACACACAGCAAAAATTAACAGGCATAAAGATACACAAGTGGATGTATGTACATAYATAYAGAAAAATAAGTTTTAYRAATGCTCCCTATGRTRCAAAAATACCAGGTCAGATTTCAGTTCMAAGATCACTATCAGAAATGCTAAATGTAACTCACCAGACTTCACACTTTTTTCACCCCAGTTTCCTGGATCATCAAAAAACTCCTCCAGACCTCTCTGAGCAACAGTTGTGTGCAGGAACTTCACCTGATGGTGAGTCTCAATTTTTGGTAGGTTCTTGTGGTACAGATTCAGAGCCATCCTGCATAAAAGTTAGAAGGAAAAATGTGTATGATAAGAAAAATAATATTCTGCTAAACGAGAATGTTTGTTTCATTCACAAAGGCACARTTCCTACAGACCACGGCCTGCAGGGAAAAAAGCAGGGGTTTGGTTAGTCACAAAAATGTCATCTTGGTRTTTTCTCCTCCCCCTCATCTCATCTAATTATCAATTTTCTATACTTAGAGATAAATAATTCAAAAATTACGGAATAAATTTGAGCTATGCTGTACAAGAGTACGTCATAAATCACAGAACTTTTAGCATTGGAAAGGAGCACTGGAGATCATCCAGTCCAACAGCCGTGCCAAAGCAGGGTCACCTGGAGAAAGTGACACAGGAAGGTGACACAGGAACGCATCCAGGTGGGTCTGSGGTGTCCCCAGAGAGGGACAATCCACGCCCTCCCCTGCGGCCTTCACGGCAAAAGCTGCGGACACACGGGAAAGCACAAAAGGCACCCACGCTGGAAGCACCAGCGCAATGRCTGCAGGATTCCACAGGCACAGGGAACCGCTCCGTGCTGCCCTGACACGCTGCCTGCAGCCACGCACCGCCCTGCACCCCTCAGGCTGAGGGAGCCGGGACACACGGACCCCGGCACACAGGGACACCCGCCTCCCGCCAAAGGCTCTCCTTCCTCCCGGGAACCGCGCCCGCCCCTCCGTGCCCGAGCCCGCGTCCCCCGGCGCAGTGCGTACCCGGGGAGTCCCGGCCGGGCCCGGGACAGCCGGAGCGCGGCCGTGAGGCTCCGGCCCAGCGCGGCCATGGCCGCGGCCGCCGCCATCGCCCCGCGCCCTCCCACAGCGCCAGGGGCACGGGGCGGACACTGGGGCCCTTTCCCAAGATGGCGCTTTCCAGCCTCACCCCGCGCTCTCCCGCTGCACACCGAGCGCAGGGAAAGCTCTGCCCTTTTCCAACATGGCGCCCGAGCGGCTTCGCCTCCGTACCCTCCCGTTGCGCTGAGGGCACCGGAAAGGCTGTGCCCTTTCCAAAGATGGCAGCCGCCGGCTTCACCCCGCGGCGGGAAGCGGCGCCGGCGGTCCCGCCCCGTGCCAGTCCCAGCCATGGCGGCCATGAGCCGGGTGCTGCGGGCGGCCGCGGCCTGGGCGGYGCGGCGGGCGGGCGGCACCGGCCCCGCCGGGATCACCGGCACCACCGGGATCACCGGGATCGCCCCCCGCCTCCCCGGCACCCTCGGTACGGCCCTGGCAGGGGAGCGGCGGGGCGGGGGCGGTGGGACCGGGGTGACCTTGCGGAGCGGGGCTGAGGTGTCCTCCCGGAGGCCGCGGGAGGGCCGGGGGCTGGGCAGGTGCAGTGYTGTGGCCCCGTTCCTATGAAAAACTACCGGGTTTGGGTAAAAAAAAAGGGTGGAAACGGGCGGGAGGCCGACCCTCCTGGCATTCTAATTGCCCATTTATTTGGCCCTGCATGGTGGCATTCACTGATTCACGTGTTGCTGCTTACAGGCAAACATAGATCTGTGTATATAGACAGAAGACAATTAAGTTCACGCTAAAATACGAAATTACTTCAGGTGAACTGCAGAAAATTCAGCCGCTGTTGTACACTCCTYTTTCTTTCTTCACGTATGTTTGACCTTGTCCTGGCATAAGCACCAGTGGGGTACAAAACCATAATRCTCTGGTTCAATTTCCAGTTCCTGTACGRCACAGTGGTGACCATGGGAAGAGAATGTTTATCATCAAGGCAACAAGTTTTTATGATKCTCGATTTCTGAGCTTGTTGGTGAGTTAAAAAGCAAATGTATTGTATTCAGTGTAACACATCATTTGCRAATGGTCTAAGAGTGTCTAAAATACACTTTCCTCTGTTGTTTATGCAATAGCAACTAAAATGTGGCTGGCACATAAACTGGAATTTCAGGTCCTCTTTAAGAATTTTTTTGTCATATTCTGTAAAATTAGGGCCAGATAAAGTTCCAAGACTGGCTGTGTAGCAAAGGCTGTGATGGGTACTTAAATTACTGCTGTAATAGCATTCTTAAATTACATGTCTGTTCATATARGCATGACCCACAAATGCTTTCTACTCCATCCTCCTTTTTTAACATATCAGTTACTCTTCTGCWGGGTTTGCCTTCACTTATCTACACCACTAAGAACAGAGGTGAGATTTAGGAAGGCTGACCTGAGTTTGACACCACCAAAGTCAGGTTTTGGATAAATCCTATTATAAGCAGCAACAGCCAATTTGATCCAACTCCCTTTATTTGATCAGGACTCCTTTATCTGCCTTCCACAGCTACAGTGGTTGCATTGGTGCTGGATTATTGCTTTGCTGGCAGTGCCTCATTGCAGCTGAGTGCTGGAGCCAGCCATGCCARGATGCTGAGGCAGATTTCAGGGAGGTGCTGCTGTTTGCTGCTGCACAGACTGACCTCACTGGGAGATGGGARCTGACCTGAACGGGCTCATGGGCTGGCACAGCATCACTTCTGTGTGTTCTGGTTCATTAATTCACTCATTGCAATCAGCAGTGTTTACAAACAACATCCCTTTCCAACCTAGGAATGTAAATCTAAGAGTTGTTGACTGTTCCACTATTGTCAGGTATTTTCAGATCTCATGTAAATTCTGTCAGGGTTCTGAGTTGCCCACAYTGACTGTTTTTATCTCCTCTACAGAGATTCTATATATTCCTGACAGGAATACCAGTGGCTGTGCTCTTAACATACATCAAYRTCTTCATTGGTGAGTGCTCTGTTAGGGCTGAGCAAAGTGCAGTCAGAGTTATTGAATGGGTTTTAAGCATGCTGGATAGAGAAAAAGGACTCTTTTAGAGATCTCTTTTTGGAAGACCATGGAATATGCCTAACAAATACAGTGATACTGTATAAGTACATAGAATATATTCCCAGTATATTTGCTTTAGTTGTTGCTCTTTTTAAAACAAGTTCTCACATTAAAAAAAAAGTACATTCCCTCCTTTGGCAATCTTTCAAACACCAGTGAAGTTCAATAAATTGCTTTAATATGACTGTAGCTCTGGCTTTTTATCTAGCAAAGATGCCAAAATTCTGCTTGGCAATACATGTGTTAAATCTARTGCTGTAATGATATGTAATTAATTTAATAGAGAAATCAGGAAAAGTCCATGCTTTCAGCTCCTGTACCTTAAAGGGCATTTCTGTGGACTTGATCCAAGTTGTTTCTTCTGTATAGCTGCTAATTTTATCCTTTTGGTGTGTCTCTTAAAATCTGGGAGTAGATACTTGCAGTGTGATGTGTCTGCAAAAATTGCAAGTTCAGTTTTTCTGAATGGAGCTCACACTGAGGGATTTAGTACTCTCTATGTGGAATAATGATATTTTCCGTATATGAAAAGCAGAATATAAGGTAGCTTTGGAAAATAATCACAGAGTTAAATATYTCTCCCCTCCTTTCCTTGTCAGGTGAAGCTGAACTTGCAGAGATTCCTGAAGGTTATGTTCCAGAGCACTGGGAATACTACAAGGTGAGTGCAACATGTMAAAGGGTGGGCATGTTATGGACAGCCTTTCTCTTGATGATACTTYTGGGAGTAAAATGTTTGGAGAATGATGATGTCTGTCAGTGTAGTAAAACTCAAATAATTCTGATTTTGGTAAACTTTTTTGAGGCTTTATGGAACATGTAAAAGGCTGTAGGAAATCTGTTTATTGACRCAACAGATGCAAATGCTCTGTATGCACTAAACTGCTGAAGCTGTATGCCAAGAATTTTTCTGTAGTGTTCCTCAATAGTAAGAAAAGTCCTCTGCATTCACAGCATGCAGGTTTTGTCTTTATGTTGTATTCTCTGCTTGTTGTATTCTGCAGCACCCCAAAAGCACAGATTGCACAAATAATCTGTGCTGTTGTGTTCTGCAGCACCCCAAAAGCACAGATTGCACAAATAATCTCTGCTGTTGTGTTCTGCAGCACCCCAAAAGCACAGATTGCACAAATAATCTCTGCTGTTGTGTTCTGCAGCACCCCAAAAGCACAGATTGCACAAATAATCTCTGCTGTTGTGTTCTGCAGCACCCCAAAAGCACAGATTGCACAAATAACCTCTGCTGTTGTGTTCTGCAGCACCCCATCAGCCGCTGGATAGCTCGTTATATCCTTGACCCCCCTGAGAAGAGCTATGAGAAGGACATGGCCAGGCTTGATGTGGAAGCAAAGAAATCTGAACTGAGGTATCTTCTGTGACTGGGGGGGGGTTAAAATCCTGATCTATACTGTAGCTGACTCTTTGATTTTGCATGACATACTGAGCTGGATGCTGACATAAAGTGCTTTCATGTGTCCCCTGAGTGCTGCCYGCACTGCCAGAGTGGCAGTCACAGTATCTGTTGTTGCTGCCCTCTCAGGATTCAGGTTACCAGAACAATCCAAGGGCAGGGGGTCTTCAAAGCACTTGGTATTTATAAAGCTGTAGCTCTGTCTTCCTGAGTCAGCAAATGGAGCTCTTTTTGCCCCTGCTAGTGCTCACAGCTTAGAGAAGAAGCTGTGATAAAATTGCCAGTATTTTTATTACTCCTTTGTGGAACGACTTGCTGAAAAAACCCCAAAATACAAAGGTTTAATAGCTCATGTCTTAGTTGAACCCTTCATATTTTGGTYCTACCTATGTTTCAGCAGTATTTTTAAACTACTGATACTAAAGTCATTGCTTTAATTGTCATTGCTTTAATTGTAATTGTAATGCTCAGCATCAACAAACTTCATGTTGAGGGTGTCTGTTGCTTTTTTTTTAGGATAGTGGAGTTGGAGGCTCGCAGACTGATGAGACACCGGGGAGATGGACCTTGGTACCATTATGAAACACCTGACAAAAATCTTACTGATAATTCTATGAAATCCACWCCTGACAATTAAACAATTGTAGGGCAGTGTGCAAGGTCTTAAATGCATACTGGCAAATTGTGACTGTGCTGTGGATCAGACATCCTGCTGTTTGCTGATGGAAATGAATAAACAGTGTTTGTGTTGATTCCAGTATCTTGAAAGAAACCGTGTGGCAGTCAAGTTCATACAGTTATTAAAGCTGTTAATCAGTGGAAATGCTTTATGTCAATTGCCAACAATCACTCCTTTGCTTCAGAACATATATACATGAAACAAGTTGGTAATACTAGTTTTCATTTTGTGATTCCTTGTATTTATAGTTTTAAGTGAAAGGTACAAGAAGCTAAGGGGTTTTTCTTTCTCAGTGCTTGGTGTCAGTTAATTGGTGGGAGATGAACTAAGTAAGGGAAGTACCTTCACACATACCTGCCATGCATTTTCAGAACTGTACAGCTGTTCTTCTACTTTTGGCAGCTCTTTAGGGAATGGGAAGAGATCTCTCATCACCTGGCAGGTTTTTGCCACTAGAGGGATATGTTTCCTCAGGTTCTACAGGCCGTGGTACTCCTCATTTTAAATTTCTTAAGAGTGATGAAAAGTGCTCTTTACAGTTTGTGACTAAATTATCTGTCCATATTCAAAATCCTCTCTTTTAAAGGAATCAAGCCCAAACCCTTTACTAAAACCATATCACCTAGTGATTTGAAACTTAAAATTCTATTTTTTTTTTACATTAGGCAACACTGCTTGGACTATTGGAACAAGGCAGCAAAACCTGCCTTGTTTGCTGTTTCCTGGCACTGCCAAACATTAGAAAGATATTGATTTTCTATCAGTACTTTGTTTGTCCTTTTTGTTAGAATCAATCTTTCAGGTTAGATGGCTCATATGTCTTATGGCTCTCATTGTTTTTAAATGCTGAGTTATTCATAAGAGAAGCCATTAAAAAAGCACAAAGTCTCCTCAGGTAAAATAAATCTGTCTGACCCTGTATTAGTGTTTTTTATCCAGCATCCAGTGATGCTCACAAGTCTGATGTAATGTCTGTTCTTCAGTAAGCCTAAAACCACTCCATGGACATCACATTCTGCCCTCAGTGTTTCACATTGTTCCCAACACTTGGTTTTTCAGTAGTAAAATTTGCTGAGAACAGACTGTACTATTCTGCTCAGTCTCACAGCCTGCTCATAGCTGGGTACAAGCATTTTTCAGTTCTGTTTTTGAGATTTTCCTAGAACCACTTTTMGAAACTTTGATTTTTGAGGTAAAAGGTGGTTCTAGCAAAGGTCACATCACCCACTTGGAAGTGCTCAATGAATCCTTGGATATATAGTGGACAATGGGTGGAAGGCAATTCATCTGCTCTATGCATCTTCATTTGAAATAGCCTGGTCATTTCTTTAATGCTGTTGCTGCCAGGCATATGTAGTAGTTATTAGAYACTGCTTGAAAACAACAGCAGTATTGTTTTTCCTACAAAGTTCACTCTTCTTTCTCTGACATTATTCTTTCAAAGTGAAGAGCAGAGAGAAACACAGCAAAGGCCAAAAAAGGGCATTCTAAACTAAAATATTGCCCCTGAAGACATGAAATTGGGGGTTGGCTCCTGGCACTGCCACAGGCTTCTGGGCCATCCCAGGCTGGGCATTCACACCCTGCACCCCCCACGCTGACCTACTCCTCTTGACTGCGGGGACATCCCACCCATCAGCCAGCTCCTTTTGGGGTTATCCCACCCATCAATCTGCTCCTCTTCATCGCGGGGACATCCCACCCATCAGTGTGCTCCTTTTGGGGTTATCCCACCCACCAACCTGCTCCTCTTCACCGTGTGAGACACCTGTACCGTGGCACTGGGCAAAGGAGGGGCTGAGAATGAAAACATAGAGGAGATTTTTTTTTTTTTACTCTGTGTATTTTATACAAACATATATACATAGGCATACACCTATAAAGATAGATATACATCCATATATATATACGCACATATACATTTATATGCACACACATATATACATATACACACACACATATATATATCTGTAGTCTTTAAAAGCTTAAAAATAAATGACAGAGCGTATAAAAAAGTATTACCGGTGAGAGGGAAACCTACCCGGGGAGACCCGGAGCGAAGGGTCCGTGCTGCCCCGCCGGGCACGCAGGTYTCGGGGAGGGACGCGGGGATCCCGCCCCGCCGCCCTGCCCCTCGCCCGCCCCCGCCGGGACCCCCGAGTGCCGCCGCCGCCGCAGCTGGTGCCGCCGCCGCTGCCATTGGATTAAAAATAGCATCTTCCCTCCCCCTGCCCTCCCTCGGGCCCGGCTCCCGCCGCCGCCCTGCCCCGGGCCCGGCTCCCGCCGCCTGCATCGCCGGCGCAGAGCGGCCCGGCAGGGCGGGCGGGAGCAGGGAGGGAGGGAAGGGAGGGCAGGGAGGGAAGGAGGATGCAGCGGGCCGCGCTCTTCCGCGCCGGCGATGCGCAGATGGCCGCCGGGGACCTGGGCGAGCTGCTCGTCCCCTACATGCCCACGATCCGGGTGCCCAAGTCAGGGGACCGGGTCTACAAGACGGAATGTGCCTTCTCCTACGACTCGCCCGTGAGTGCAGCGAGCCGCCCCCCCCCGGCTGCCTCCGCGCCCCCCGCCCGCCGCGGCCCCTTCCCCTTCCCTGCCGCAGCCCCTCGCACCCTCCCCGGGCCGCTGCCTGCTCCCCCTGAGGCTTCAGAATCCCCCCGATCCTTTCCTCCACCTGCCGCGGGCCCTCGCCCTGCCGGCGCTCCGCACGCCGGGGTCGCGGCTGCGGGTGCGGCGCTCCCCGCACATCGCTGCCCGCTCCTCCGCGGCAGCGCCGTCCCTTCCTGCCTTCGTTTGTTTATTTCCCTCCTCCGAGGCGCTCTCAAGTGCTCGCTGGAMGCGGGGGTTTTGCGGTTTGGGGGAAACTTCCCCGCTAGCTCTGGTTGTCGGCGTCTGTSTGCTCCGCCCGCAGCCCTGCTTTGCTTTCACACCGTGGTGGTAAAAAAGGGAGAGTAATGGCCTTCTCGTTGGTGTGKCTTGGCGAGCAGATGTCAGTTATGTTGCTTTCCTACTGCCTCGGTGCTCGTTCTATTCAACATCTTCAGAGAAAGCTTCCGAGGGAAAGGCTCATCCTGAAAATCAACGTGAAAGTTGCCCTGAAACACTTTCTCCCCGCCAGGGTTTCAGTTACATCACTGAACTTCAATGAACTTGTAGTATTTCCCCACTAGCTGGGTTCGTTTGTTGTTAGATGAACGTCTCATGTGCAGGAAACTTTCTGCGGTGTTGTTTCTGTGGTGTCTTACAAAACATCCCCCAGCTCCACAGATTGTGTGTGTTCCATGGCAGATCTGGGGCCTGACTCAATGTTTAATTCCACTGCTGATACTGGAAGCCTTCATAAATGGGCAGTRCTTCACAAGAAACAGGTGCTTAGAAATTAGACTTATTCAAAAGAGGTTGAAAATTTTMTTAAAAGTTGCTTCTCCACAGGTAACTGAGGTTTCCCAAAGGTGACTGAGCACTATGTGTTGATGTTAGTGGCAGCAAACAGAAGGAAGCTCATGACATTACAGAATATCCATCGAAATTTCAGACAGATTTTTGGAACCCTTTATCCCCTTCTATTTGACAACTCCCCCTCTCTTTGATAATTCCTTTTAATACAGAAAATCAGMCTTGGTTTTAAAGGTGACTCAGCTGTCTGGTGTTCGTCATGTCTTGTTGAACAGGGGTTATTTTTACCCACACTCTTCAGATCTCAAGTGTCACCCAGCAGCCCTGACTGTACTGGGAGYTGGGCTGATTAGAAGTGCCAGATCGGCTCCGCCACAGAGGCGATAATTGCATTACACACTGAAGGAGGTTTTGGCGGGGGAAAATCAATATACCACATTCTTTCCTTCAGATTTCTGCTTGGGTGAACACATGGTTGATGTTTTCAGTAACACTTTCAGGCTTCTTCGATAYTGTGGTTTATAAAAGTTTCTGTTGACAAGTAGGAAGGGGTATAAAATACTGCTACAGATTAAAAAAACAGTCAATCACCACCCCCTGCAACCAGCCCCAACTGAAGACAGCAAAAGCTGTGTTTAGCTAAACAATATGTTTGAACAAAACATAAAACATTTGAGCCAAACTTAACAGAAACTATGGATAAAAGTAGCAAAAGGAGTGGGAAGCAGCATGTATGGGKTTTTTTTGACTAAAAAAAATTTTCATCTTTTTGATATTATCAGGAAGAGATTTCAGATTTAGGAAAATGTTGCCCTCCAGTGTAAAAACTCCTTGTTTAAATTGTGTTCTGGGCATTCAGTGGGCCAAAGGCTTGGCTGAACTCACAAGGTACCAGTGGAAATATAAGCAATCTCAGTTTCTGTTGTTTGCCCCAGCTTTTCGGCCCATACCACTCCTCTGCTTAGCTGAGTGAAAGATTTGCCTCAGATTTTATTTTAAATTCCCATATAATATAACAGACATTTGGATATTGTTTGTAGRRAGGAAATTCTAAGGGGCGTATGTAAATGTGTGCTTTCTAGGGTAAAACACTCATTTACAAATTGMAAATAGCAAAGCTGTGTTTTTGCACTTTTTCATGGAAAGGAAAGTRAAAGGATACAGACAGGTTTCTTCTTGGCCAAAGGGAGATGTTTATATTTTGTAGTAGGTTGATTTTGTGACTTGATGATGTATTACCTAAGTGAGCCTCTTCCTCTTGAGGTACCTGCCTCTTTTTGAAAGAAGATACACTGCTGGCCCTGTTATAATGTTCAAGAATTTAAAAAAACCACATTCTTGGTTTTGTTAGCCACGCTAAAATTCCAGATTGCTTTTTTGTTGGAGGAGTTTTTTTTTTCCCTTGTAAGAATATTTCCCAGTGTTTCCTCACATCTTCTCATGTTGCCATTTTGAAATATGCTCCTTGCTACAGTTTAACTTCAGCATGTCCTGTCATACCTTGTCATGCAGCMGCTCCACTGTCAAGTGTCTTTAGCTATGTTAATTGTATATTAATCCTTTCCCTGTAAGGATGTGTTGTGATCTTTAAAATACACTGAAAATACACTTTAAAATACACTGTGGGTGTTGGGGGTTCAGAATAATGTTATTATTGTAAAGAAAGATGCTGCAGCAAATTTGCAAGGACCAAGCAGATTTGAATGATCAAAAATCAGAGCTTTTCCTGTCAGGGGGTGCCAAAAAAAAATGAGGTACTGGGAGTGAGTAGCTCCATCTTCTACTTCCAGCTGTGCAAAGCTTAACCTGGCAGTGAGAAGTGGCTTCTGCAGCCCTGTTGGTCACTCTGTCACTTGTGTCACCTTGTCTGGGTTTGAGTAGTGCATGTTCCAGTGGTTATAGGCAGCTTCACTGATTGTTCTCAAAGCTGGTTGAGGTTCCTTTTCCATGAGCTCTCAAATCTTCCTTGGATGGAGATCTGAGAACAGTGTCACCTTTGTGCTGCAGKGAGAGTCATTAGCTGAGCGACTTCAGAAGTGGGAGCTAGAAGCACAAGTGGCTGTTCAGTGTATTTTTTCCACATGGATTAGCTGTATCATGGTGATCTTGTCAGAAAGGTGGTATTGTTAGAAGTACAAACAGATGAGAAATTCATGTCCTTAGATTTGGCCTACTTCCAATGGAACATACAGGGGTTGGTCCCTGGAAAGCTGGCAGGAACAGGAGGCAAATTTCTTTTCACTTAGGAGAYCTRRTGACACTTTTTAGTTTGCTTGGCTYGTAAGATGAGAAAATRTGCCATTTATRTTTTRYATTTTAATTACTTTTTTGAGGTTTTTTGATGTATTCTAGAAAAAGTGTGTTTCTCTGATSAGGGCTCCTACTGCAGTTAGCCATTCCTTTGTACAGGAATTGAGGAGGGAAGGCAGGCTGCCTATAAAACATGAACCTGGCCTGGTGTTGAGTATTGCTTCCTCCAGGGACTGACCCAGCAGCTCTGGGAGCCAACCACTTCCCTGCAACTCGGCTGACAAAGTCCTGCACCTCTCATTATTCAGATCTGAGGTGCAGACGTGCCTCCTGGTGACTTTTTCCACATCTCCAACACTGTGCTGTAGTTTCCTTCTCTTCCTCTTTTGGTGGRTGAGCCTGACTCTGTGTTCAGTAGAAGGCAGAAGACATGAAGGTTGTATGAAACAATCTTTTGTTGTGCTATTATTTTTTAGAAGGATAATGCTCAGCTTTGGAAATTCCACCTTTAACTGTGATTCTGGTCTCAAAAACCTCTGATCATTTGTCACAGAGTTGTAGAGTCACAGAATGTGCTGAGCTGGAAGAGACCCATGAGGATGATTGAGTCCAGCTCCTGGCCCTGCACAGGACACCCCARCAATCCCATCATGTGCCTGAGAGTTGTCCAAACACCTCTTGAGCTCTGTCAGGCTTTGTGCWGTGACCATTCCCTTGGGGACCCTGTTCTAGTTACCAGCCACCTTCTGGGTGAAAAACATTTCCCTAATAYCCAGCCTAAACCTCCCCTGACTCAGCTCCATGCCATTCCCTTTAGTGGTGAGAGTGGCACAKCTGGGGCAGAGACAACAGCTGGAAAAGGGATGCAAACTGGARTATAAAAAGCTCATATGTGAGCTATGGGTGCTGCACATGGATGTGCTCTGAAACCATCCCCATGAAGGGCACTGGTGCAACCCCAGCACAGCTCACAAGCCTGACACAGTGACAGGAGCAGGCTGGCTCTGCAGAGTGCAGGRCTGTGTTTGTTTGAGCAGCTGAAAGTTTGGCTTTGCTCTGCTGGAAAACCTTGCTGCTGACAACAGCTTCCTTTGTGAATCTCGCTGACTTCATTCCTGTGGCTCGGGAACTCTGTAATGGTTGTGTTGGGACAAGTCCCAAAGYCTGAGCTGAGCTGATGCTCTGCTGCTTGTTGTGCAGTTGAGACTGAAATCCTTGAGAGCCTGGAGTGTGTAATGGGTGCTGGTGATTGTGTTGCACAAAACATTCTAGAAATAAGCACCTCCTGTCTGGTGGTTCCCTTGGTCAATATTCCCTGAGGAAAATCAGGAAGTCACTGAGGCCATGTCTGTGAGAGGAAGGCTTGGATCTTGTTTCTATTGATGGAATGAGAGCAGCAGAGAAGAAACAAGAGGACTGAACACACCAACACAAAGGGAATACTCCAGATGAGGATTTTGGCCTAGCTGCAAAATGACTCCAGTTAGTGAGGCAGTAATTGCTTGGTGCTGGGCGATCACCTGAAAAGTCAGAGCAGTGTGGTGCTGGTGCTGCTGCTTGACAGGGCTGTACCAAAGCTGTCTCATGGTGTTTTGCTGGCTGGAAGTGCACCAGGACACTCACTGGTTCACATCAGTTAACTCACTGGTCTTCTGAAGCTGGAGAATGGTAGCAYCAGCAGAAGTTGTGCCTGCAGTGATTGGCACATGAGAAATAACTGTGGTGCTTGGGAGATCAAGCAATGGGTATGTGCATTGTGCATTTCCTTGGGGTTGATTTAAATTTGGATCTTAGTACCAGCCTTTTCCTCTTTATGTGCCACTGACCATCCTGTAATCCAGAGTGGTGATGGACTGGAATGTTTTGGGTAGCAGAGAGACTTGAATTCTGAGGTACCGAGAGTGCCAGAGGATAAATACAGAGATGCACATGAATGGACAATGCTGGAGCTCTGCTGAAACACTGTGGAACCATACATTTTCCTCTCAACTCTTCTCCCTGTTCTGGAAGTACAGCACTGTTTCTGTGACCAACAGAGCTGCACAGCCCTGCAGACAGCAAAATCCCCACATCYGAGGTGCTGTGGATGCAGTGCAGGTGGCACTGCTGGGGCTGGAGCTTGGCCATCAGCCGTGGTGGATCTCAGGCACCACTGCCAGCAGCTCACACAGCCTGCACCTGGATAAACTGACCCCAAGCAGGATGGATGGGTGCAAGTTCTCTGTTGCTGGTWGCAGGTTAGAAGTACTCCTGACCCAGCTGTAGTTTTGCCATTGTATTTGCTCACTAACTGTGAAGCCTTGATCCCTCCTGTGCATGTGATGTGTCCAAGACTCTGCTTTGGAGAGTCATGCASTGCTCTGGAGGCCACCTGTGATTTATATGTGGATGTGAGCAGTTGATCCACTTCTTGGAGTGGAGGTTTGGTTTTGGTTTAGTGGCTGACTGGCCCACACAGCTTTTCTCTTCCCAGGAAATGTTCTAAGTGCTGTACTGGACTGGCCTTGTCCATGTGCCCATTTAGGAGCTACAACAGAGGTACCAGAAATCTTTGTTAAGCAATTGTGAATTAATTTGCTTGTAGGGAATTATCCAGTGCTRTCYAGTGGCAAACAGTGCTGTTGTAAAGGAAGAGCAGGGGAAGGATTTCTTTTGCACTTCAAGTCCAATTAYTGGAAGACCTGTAATTTATTTCCTACTTCCACATCCTTTGTCCTTTCTTTCTCTGCCCAACCCAGCTCTTCTTTTCCCATCTCTTGTCTTTCACCACTTCCAGTAGTACATGGCTCCTCTTCACTGCTTGTACATATTTTGACATCARTGTTTGTGTATGTCAGTGTCCTTCCACCCCTTGTTCTGGTTCTGTTGCTTCTCCCTCTTATCCTTTTTTACCTGATGCCCAATTTTGCCCTCTCATTATTCCTTTTCTGCTTTCCTTTAGTCACCCTTACTTTCTTGTCACCTTTGGGTGACAGAGTGCAGTTGTCTAAAAGGCCACTGTTCATATCCCGTGTTTGTTTTGAATGTGACTAGATCCATTCTTGGCCTTAGCACACATTTTTTGTGTTGGTTCCCCCACCCCACCCCAGAAGTAACTACATTTACTGCAGTGGAAACTTAAAAAYGAACTTTTTGTTTGCTGGAGCCATCTCTGTGTCTGTTGGTTGCCTGTGGTTTGCAGTGGGTTTTTTTTCTCCTTGTTTCAATGTAGGTAGTACTGCTACATGACAGAGAGACAGGCTTTGTTCCTCTTTGTAAATTATTGTGTGTTGTTGAGATGAATATTAAGTGCYAAAACATCTGTTGTTCTTTTTAAGCCTGTCCTGAAATAAAATATGTGTCWTTTAGTTAGACTATTGTTGGATTCAGTGCAATGTGTGTATGTCAGGGATGGTCCTGTAACTTTTCCAAATATCCCAGTATATTAAAGATTGGATTGTAGTTATACAGCAAGACTCTTATGAGCACAGTCTGATTAATTAATGGTGACTCCTGATGAACTGWCACCCTGAGCAGAGCCTGCAGCAGTTCTGTAAGGGCATGAATTTTGTAGGGAAACWCTCATGGAAACCATGACAGAATGCACAAAGACAGTGACCCTGTGTCATAACTGGCACATTCTGCTTTATGTATGACAGGATGGATGAGCTTTTCATTCTTCATGTTTGGGTATGGAGACTCGTGGAGACCCAAAGTGCCATTTTCTCTCTTCTGTGATTCTGTATTACCACATTTTGCCATTGTTCCAGAGGATCCAAAGCAAACACCTGTGCATCAGACACTGTCCCTGAGTCTGCAGCTGTTTTCCACGTTAGGAGATCACCACAGCCCTCGTGTTTGYACAAAGTCATTTTGTCTGAGCCACCACGGGAGCTGAAATTGCTAAACCCTGAATTTCCCTGAGGGATGGAAATGGTTTGTGGGGGTTGGTAATGGGATGGAGGTCATCAGTTCAAATCCTGATCATGTTAGTGGTGTTTGAAAGCTGCTCATGTCTGATGCCAGTGTGGAATGAGGGGTGATCCCTGTCTGTTCCTCATGGTGCTTGTGTTTGCCTCTCCCCCAGCAGCTTCCTTGCTCTGCTTTTGAGTCTGAGAGGGAGCAACTGGTGCATTTTGCCTCTCTTTCCCTGTGAATTCTCTGCCTCTTTCCTTCCTCCAAACATGAATTGGTGTCTAAATAAGAGCAGCTCTTTTTTCTTTTTTAAAATACTTCTCTCCATGGTGTGGGCTGTGTGTTTCCTCTCTCTGAATAAAACACCTGGCATACCATGAGCACCTTAGCAGCAAAGAAAAGGAAGAAATACAGTAGGGAGCAATCCCTTTTTCCTTCTGTTAGAAAGTGAGAAGAATAATCTGCTCTGGAGTGGCCCTGTGGGCAGGGATGGAGCCTGAGCACACACAGGCTTCTGCCCCACCAGTGCCTTTAGATTAGCGTGATAAGGGAAGATAAGGTTTATACATTACTTTATCCTAAACTTAACACTACATGTCTGCTGCACCCTCAAGCAAGAATGATGGGGAAAAAGTACCAGCTAAAGTACCTGGTTTTGTCTGTCAGGACAAGTTTTGTTTTTCTGGTGTAGAATGGTGTTGCCAGTGCTTTAGATAAGCTGCCTTCCTCCAGCATAAACTCTCACACATGTCTAAAATGAATGTCAAATACAAAGATTTGCACGCCACAGAGGATGTAAAATATCATTCCTTCCAGAACTGTTTGTGTGCTCAGTGGGGTTAAATTAACCAGCACAAAGTTTGTCTTAGATCACACTCGAGTGTATTTTGAGCACCCAACAGAGGCCTAATCCTTTACTCAGCATCTACAAAGGTGACTTTTTCACCCAGSCTTCTGTTTTACTTTGACCTTTTGGGCTTTTGGACAGTCTGTCCACTTCTTTCCAAGCCGTGGGAGAGAACTCTTCCTGTGCTCTCTTGGAGAAACAACTGTTTTGTTTGTAACCACAACCAACTTACTCAGACTCTACATTTAGCTCCTATGCTGAAAGTGTCAGGTTGTTGTCATAGGCTGCTTGAGAAATGGTCCAGTGGTCTCTTGGATGCCCTCCAGAAAAAGAGAGAATGATCTCCAAGAAAACAAAACTTGAAACAAAGTTCCTGAGACCCYAGAGTGACAACAGTGTATGTTTTTATTTAGACTGGGTACCTCTAGGATCCTCTGGTAGAGGACACATCCATGATTTTCTCACAGAAAGAAGTCATGCAGGATATTTGGAATGCAGGACAGAAGAGCAGGCAGCATGGATGTGTCTAATATGACTCGTTCATGGAGATAATGATCCTTACTGTCATATATATTTATAATAATTTACTTCTGAGGTGCCTATGCATGAGTGTAGTTCATGTTGTTCTTTAGGGAATTTAACACAAGGTGTTCTGTGCTATCCAACAGCACAAACACACAATGGAAGGGAGGTCACAGAGCTTCTGAAAGGCTCAATCTYTGTTCTGCTCCACCTACTCAAAACAATACCTGTTAGAGGGCTTGAAAAAATGGATCCAACACCAATGAGAGATGACTGAAAGCCCTCCTGGCAGTCTGATGTAGGAGAGATCTTAGAAATTGAACAAGACCCTGGTAACAGCCAGCATCAACACCCAGTTTTAGGGAGAGCAAGAAGTGATGCCAGGTTACGTTACTGAAATGTCTGCATTTGTGATCAGCACCAGGAGTATTTGTCTTTATATTCCCTTTGGAATGCCCTCATCCCCAAGCTCTGTAGTTGCATGAATGGAGAGGATCCCTGATAGATACTGAAGAATGCACACAAAACACTTGCCAAGTTTGGCCAGTTTTAAGGGCTGTGAGGTCACCTGAGATCTTTTTTCCTCAGACAAGATTGTGATCAGTTGTAGAAGCTGTGGCAGAGTCCCTGAGCCATCAACTCTGCTGTGCCTCTGGTTTGGAATGATGTTCTTGCAATCAAATGCCCACAAGAAATTCTGCTATTTCAAATAAAAGCTCATGCTTATTTCTATGCTTTACAAATTTCTGTGCCTATGAACCTCTGTGGGTTGGGCACTCAAGTGGAATTTTTCAAGACTAACTTTTAGACTTCCAGTTTGGACACTCACTAATCTGTAATTTGAAATGAGGTAACTCATTTCAAAGAGTTTCTGGAGGCTGTGGGATGATGTGTTATGATCTGTGATATGATGGGGAAGTTCCTTAGAGGACTGATGGTGTAAACACCACAACATGTTATGAAAGCTGTATTTTAAATGCATGTCTGATAACAGAAAGGGTCTGCAATTCTTGGGGCTTGTTTCCATGTGCTGGGTCCTTCCTGTCCTGCTCAGCTGCTTCCCTGCTGTAACAGTTTGTGTCATTCCTTGCAGGATTCAGAAGGAGGKCTCTATGTGTGCATGAACACGTTCCTGGGCTTTGGCAGGGAGCACCTGGAGAGGCACTACAGGAAAACAGGCCAGTGCGTGTACCTGCACCTGAAACGGCACGTGGCACAGGTGAGAGCTGGGCTCCCCACAGAACCACCCTGCACTGCTCTGGTGCCCATTTGGGGGATGCATTCCAGACACAGACCCAGTCCTGAGTGACTGAAATGCACATGTTCAGATTTGGGGCTGGGTGTCAGATCCCAACCGAGCTTCAGTTCTGAGATGGATCAAAAGCCCTCCAGAGTCAGACATTAAAGGCAGCTCCTTCCTGGCTTTCACTSATGTTTTTCACTTCTCATTTCTGTGTGTCACATGCATTTTGTCTGCATGYTATGTGCACACTGTACATRGCTRAATGCTTTTCTKAAACCTGCCTTTCAAGTGTGCAGTYACWGGGTTTGGCTTAGATTTGGCTGGAAGCTGCTGAGATCTGTTTTTCCCTTGGGGTTTCATCTCAGGGTGACAGGACTACTTTYCATCCTAAGATTCCTGTACAGTTAAACCCTGACCTGGCCTGGGATCTTMAGCTTAGCTTAAAACTAATGCTGGATTCTAGAGACACCCACTGCCCCTCATTTAGCCTTTCCCAGACATGGGTGTGCACATAAAACCTCAAGTTCATGATGTCTTCCTACCATCACTGCATATCAGCAGTCAYTTATAACCTGTGCTTTATAACCTCTGCTTGGCTGTGGTTTGTCTGGCACCTTTAAAAGACTCTTAATTACTTCTGACCTGAGCTATATGGAAGGCACTGGATTTGCTTATGGCTCACTCWCCCATGAGCTCTGTCTCTATTGGCAAGTTAGAGGGCTTAAAATAGCTGCTTGGAGTGGGTTAGAATCCTTGTTTCTCATTCCACAGCAATGCTTCCCCTGGGTGATGAAGGCCTTGAGTTATGGAAAGTGTCCTGAGCACTTACCTTATTTCCAGTAGAGGGCTGTTCATATTTTATCAGCGTTACAGTGAGGTGGATTGCATGTCTTCCAGGATGAGATGGTAAATGATGTTTGTTGTACTTTGTAACTTCCTTTCCTTCTAAAGGCAATATCAACATTTTCCTTCACTGTGTTAACTGAGTTTTTGCAGAGCCTACTCTGATTTTTARCAATGATTCTTCTGACTGAATTTAACACTCMWGAAAGATGCWATCTAGAGATAGATGGGCAGAAAACTTGTCAGCTTTCCTTGTATCCAACTTTCTTCCAGTAAATTCAGGTAAACTGGGGTTAAAATGAGGCCTCAAAAATTCCTTTCCTGGTAAAGATTAGGCTGAAGAACTCCAAAATGGAGAAACAAATATCCCAGCTGTTGTTTGGTGTTGCAAACCCCTTTGACTGAAGAAGTTCAGTGGTTCCTGTTTTYCTCTGGGTGAATCATGATGTGGCAGAGGGGCTGGCTCTGTGCTGGAAGGTGGCAGCACACTGGTTCTCTGGGTCATGTGGCAGGAAACAGGGTTTGACTCCACAGTGCAGGTGAATATTGCATCATCTAATAGGGCTCTTAGCCAGGATTCCTCATATATTAGCACTGGATTTCTTTTTTTTTGCTATGACTATTTGCTTCTTAAGTGCTATCCATGTTTTCCTTTGAGCAATGTGAAACATCAGGTGTTTTATGAAGTGTCTGGCTCATGCTCCATTGTGGTTTTGGTTTTGGAAGCCAAGSTTTTAATGGTGTAGGATACAGTAAAGCCAAAGGCATTGGATGTGCTATCTTAAGATTCTTATAGTGAGGCTGCTATTCCTGCCCGTGGTTCCCTTGGCATCAGCCTTGCAGAATGCACTGCATTGCTGCAGAAATCCTGGGTTGCTTCCCAAGATGTTTGGGATAAATGTCAGTTGTGTATCTYGTCACAATTCAAATAGAAAATAAGGGTCACAGCTTGAGCCTGCTGGCTCAAGTGGAGCTGGAGCATCTGCCCATGGCAGCTCAGCACCAGAGGCCTCTGCTGAGCCATCAGAGATGGGCACAAGTGCAAGTCATGGGGCACCCTCTGGTAAAATTCTTAGCTAAATAAAGGAAATTGATTTTTTTATTTTTCCTTTTCCACAGAGTTACGTTCTGCAGCATTTTTAAATCAGCCTCTTTGYTGTAGTTTA
Organism: Alauda arvensis; assembly: GCA_902810485.1. NCBI lineage: Eukaryota > Metazoa > Chordata > Aves > Passeriformes > Alaudidae > Alauda > Alauda arvensis. The sequence continues at coordinate 1,918,390 of CADDXX010000067.1, read as the reverse complement.
TGACTTTTACACAACTGCCTGGGTGCTGTTCACTTCCAGGCAGAGCTTTAGCTTGGTGCTGTAGTGATACCTCAGCCCTGTTGAAAGCACTGGGCACAGAAGCATGAAGATTTCCTACAGGGATGGGTTTCTGGATGTTATCCAGGGATGATGGTGTTAGAAAAAGTGAGAGACAGCAGAACAGGCKGCACTRTCACCTTGTCCAAGGAGCATCACAAATGGCATGTCATGCCACTGCTGATGCCTCSTGTCACTCCCATGTGTTGGGGTGTGTCTCATCTGTTAGAAACAAAAATGGGTTTGTGAATGGAGAATGTTTTCAGTGATTTCTGACAAGGTAAAAAAAGACTGTCAGGTTGTGGGTGTTTCAGGAGTATTGAGCATCTTCAGTTCTGGTGTATTTGTGTTTGGAAAAACCATTGCCAGCCTGAGTTAAATGTAAACACTSCAWGTGAATTCTTTCTCTTTGAAATCTCTAGTCTTAACGACTTTCAGAATATCAGACATGGTGACATCAGAATCAATTGGTGCTTCCTAGTATTGGAAAAAGGATTTTTTTTTTTAGTTCTGGAAATACAGTCCTTGGAGAATGTGTAATTTATGCATAATGTATTTGCAACCGGGTTATGTTGTTTCTTGCTACTGCTTTTTAAAAAAATATTTAAAATGGATTCCTGGCTACTTCCTTCCCAATTGTTAAATTCCAGCAGCATTAAAGAAAGAAATGCTCTGCATGTTATTTTCAGTTCATTGAGGAATTTTTATTCTCATTTTAACTGCTGGAGTTGCAACCCTGACTTTTCCCTAGGGCTTYTCTATGTGCATAATGGATTCTGCTCTTAAATGCAGCCAAGGGGTGGTTGTCAGCATCTGCTCTTTCTAAGAATGGAAAATTTTCCTATGATGCATAGGACCTCACTGATGATTAAAGCAGTTTGCTYAGGCCAAAGCTTTATTTACATGGTGCAGGGAGCCACCCAAAATATGTGACCCTTTTGCCTGTGAAGGGGCAGAGGCGAACATGAACTTTCCCTGYGGGCTGACAGGTTCTTGGCAGGTTTCTCTCCACCTGTTGTATCCCAATATTATTATTAAATAAAAAAAAAAAAAAGTTGCCTAACAACCTTGCCAGTTACACTAACATTACACACTACATCATGCATCATGTTGGCACCAAGGGGCCACAGAGGCTTTTTTGATTTAATTTGACTTAATGGTGCTGTTTAATAAACAGCTTAAGGAGTAAGTGCATTGACTYTGACATTTCCTCAGTTAAGTTGTGTTTTCCCTTGTAGTCTGAGGTATTCTGAACTGGAGAAGTAGTGAAACTTAATCTCATTTGGAAGGTACTGTTTTCTGCTAKGGTGCTTAAATTAAAAACTACAATAAAATCCCCCACTAAACAATTGCTTGGGTGTTGCCTAGTTTCCCCTGGACTTTCTAATATTTAGAGAACACGATGGTAATTTGGATTAATGGAAGCAGGTGTAGATCCTGATGGAAAGGACATTTTTTTTCTGGATAGAAGGAAATGAACTGAACTAACAGATCAAACCAAAGTGGTCCTACTGGAATTAGTTATGAAAGGTTGAATCCTTTATGCAGATAAGAGCCATTCCTTCTCYCTAATTCAGCTTTAGCCATTAAGAAATACTGCTGGGGATCTAGGAGAGAGGTTTGAGAGGTGCTGGGTGTCCCTGTCCTGGTGACAGGGCAGCTGTCACCCRTGGTGGCTGTGAGACACCCTTGAGCAATTGCCAAGCAGCCAAGAGTGAAGGACTCAGGTGGAGGCTCCCTCACCCCYGGGGGGTGGTGGGCAGAGGTGAGCAAGGAGCATTTGCATCCTTGCTCATCAAGGACTGTGATTTGATAGGAGGGGTTAATGCAGATTTCCTGTTGTCTCACTTGATGGGTTTTTAATTGTCTCTTTCTCTCTTTCCAGAAGGTACCAGGAGCATCTGGTGGAGCTTTACCAAAAAGGAGGAATGCTAAGCTATTTTTAGGTATTGTGAGCAGCTGCTTTCATTCAGTCCTTTTCTGACCCTGTCTGCATGTGGGCTTGGGTTCTGCCCACCATTGTGTCTGGCTTTGGGGCTCCTTTTGGGTTTTCTTTTCCTGCTGTTTGTTTTGGTTTTCTTTTTGACTTTTGGTTCTAGCCTTTAACGTTTTTCCAGGCAAATAAGTGATTCTTAACCATTTTGGTGCATATTGAGAGATGTGTGTGTCTATACATGAAACATTTTAATGAAAAATAGATCCTCCACTACACTGAAACAGTGTAGTCTTTGAAAGGCACTTTTTTTACYAATTCTGTCCATTCTCTCTCTGTAATTTCCACAAAGCACTCTTCTATTAGAATGTTGGCCCATACTTAATGTTTAGATATATTAAGGCCTCATTGTGGCTCTGCTCTGCTCAGCAGCTGGTCATTGCAAGGGTTGTTACYATTTTCAAGTTGTTACACAGGTAAATGTTCTTCAGTGATGTTGTGGTCCCTCCTGGAATGAATGCAACTGCACATGCATCATGAGCATCTCTAATTCTGTTATGTCCACAGTTCTATTCCCTTGCTTCATGGAAAGCAGTTTTCTTATCATGCCCATATCATCCAAAATCCATTTATTCAGATTACCCAGAAAACCTGAGGGACTCATAAATATGGATGAGGAGAATGTGATGAAAAGCCTGTATTCTCTCTTCTCCCCACAGCTTGTGGTATTTCTCCAATTYATCTATTATTTATTGTCTCTGTATTAATAGTGAATAGTGAATTTTTCTTCAGGTAAGGAAAAGGTGAAATGTTTTCTTTACAATTGCCAGTTCTTATGGCTAAAGAGAAACAATACAATGGCCTTCTGTTGGAATTGCTTTGATCTGTGGAATGTGTCCCTAAGAGGCCTCTGCAGATTGTGATTGATTAAATTGTTCTTGTTAATGGAAGTAAGTCTTGCAAGGAGGGCTGAGAAAGAAAAAAGACTGAAAATGAGTCATCAAAAAGTTAAACTTGTAGGAAGAGACTGTTACATTGCAGATGCTGCTGTAAATGCCATTTACTGCCAGTTTACATTGAAAATCATGATTCCCAGTGGATGCTTATAAAATAACTGGTTCAGAAACAAAGCTGGCTGCAGTGCAGCAGTGCTTGTACAGCATTAGCAATGTGAGTGTAAATACAAAGTGCAAAAGCACAGTCAAATTTTGTCCTTGCTGCTCTTCTGCAAACACCTGAAGGCTCCTGCCACTGAGCTGTGCCATCACTCAGGGTTACTGGCAGGGTGTCTCTGATGTGCCACGTTGAAATCCTTACTCTTCTGCATGAGCATTTTTGTTCCCTCTGAGTAGGTCTTGAGCAGCAGTTCCAAGGGAACTCCTGAGGGCAGTGCAGTTTCACTGGGGTGGGTTTAGGACATGGATCTGTCAGCATTTAATCCAGCTCTTCTAGAATCTAATGCACTTTTGAAAATGAATGTCATCTGGTCCGTTGTTCTAGTGCAGTGTCCATTGCAGCCCCTGCTGGCTGGGAGTAAACTGGTATCAAGTCTGCTCTGTTCCTGGAGATTGTACTTCCAAATGCTTTGTGTCCACTTCTTTGGATCAGCAGATGTTACTGGCTTTGGCCATGCTTGAAGCAAAGAACAAAGAATTATTCCTGTCCTTGTTCRKAGCTGAGGAAACAAAAGCACAGAGAGGCAGCTGATGTGATCATTTTGCATGTGACAGCAGCAGAGGTGGTTTAGCAAAATTTGGTGTCTTATCCCTTAATCCAGCGTATTTTTCATTGGTTCAGAACTGATCTCATCTAAACAGGTTGTTTTAATTCTGCCTTTCTCCTTGTGACCTTGGGCACCTATCACAGAGWGGTTGGGGTTGGAAGGGACCTCTGGAGATCATCAAGTCCAATCCCCTGCTGGAGCAGGCTCATGTAAAACAGGCTGCACACAATCCTATCCAGACATATCCTTAATATCTCCAGAGAAGGACTCTCCATGAGCTCTCCTGGCAGCCTGTTCCAGKGCTCTGTCACCCTCAAAGTAAGGAAGCTTTCCCTCCTRTTYAGATGTRACTTCCTGTGTTTCAGTTTGTGCCTGTTGTGCCTTGTCCTGTCACTGGGCACTGCTGSAGAGAATCTGGCCCCATCCTYYTGACATCTGCCCTTAAGATATTTATGTGCACTGATAAGATTCCACTCAGTCTCTTTTCCAGGCTGAACAGGCACAGCTCATCCCTATAAGAGAGATGCTTCAGTCCCCTAATTATGTTTGTAGCCCTCCAGTGGCCCCTCTCCATCAGTTCCTTGTCTTTCTTGGGCTGGGAGCCCAGAACTGGATGCAACACTCCAGGTGCAGCCCCACCAGGGCAGAGCAGAGGAAGGGATGATCTCCCTTGATCTGCTGGCCACACTCTTCTTAATGCCCCCAGGRTACCARTGGCCTTCTTAGAGGACACAAGGGCACTTTGCTGGCTCCTGGTTAATTTATCCTGGCTGATCCAGCCCAGGTGTGTGACCTGCCAGGTGGGGCTTGCTCTGGCAGACWAAACCAGACCAGGATCAGTGACTGCCTCCAGCATCCCTGTGTTTCTTCGTGTGTATCAATAATTCCCTGAAGGCCTGGAGATTTAAGCTTTGTGTACAAAGTCAATCCAGTTTGGGCATTTGTTACAATGCTTGTTATAATCCTCTTTGATGTAAAACTATTAAAGATACTAAGCCCTTTTCAATCTCCTTAGTATTAGGAAAACATCTTTTGGATGCTCCCTGATTACTTTCTAGCACTGCTGCTGTCTAGTAAGTGCAATAGAAAGACAGGCTGCWTGGGCCAGTCAACTGCAATATTTATCTTTCCCTAAACATGGAAAGATTCACAGCAAAGTGTGTGTGCACATGTGCATCAGGTTCTGGGCATGTTTTGGTTTGGTTTTCTTTGGAGAAGGCTGGAGGGTGTTGGCTGTGAGTGTTCTGTGTAATCAGGAAGCACAGCAGCATTGTTTACTGAAATGTATAAACTGCCTTTAATCTGCCTGATTTAGGTGTTGCTGGACAGTGTGGACATGAGAGCTTCAGCTCAGGCTGTGCARWGTTTCAGGGAATTTGGGTGATAATTAAAGCAGACTGTYTGTCTTATTCAGTGCCTTATGTGTGAATAAGAAAAACTCAGTYAATGRGGTGTACTGTGATCATCCTTAKGAGCTTCTGGTCAAAAGGGGYAGCAGAATTAGTGGGAAGATTCTTTTGCTGAAGGGATTGGAGGTCCAGTTTTTATCATACTTGTCAGCAGAGTCCCCATGAACGTGTTATCCCAGGAGTTATTAGCAGAGTCTCTCAGAACATTCTAATTGTGAAGAATTAATGCAATGTAAGTGGTCTGGAAAGTGATTGAGAAGTGAAGAAACAGAGTTTGCTGGTTGATTTAAAATTGCCTAAGAGATTAAATCTGAAGTGGTTTTTAAGGTGTTACTGAGTAACTGAGGAATAGATGAAGCAGTTGAAAGATGCAAAGAMTACAAGAGAGGTGCTTGGACTGTGTGTGCACAGGGATGTGCTCCAAGTTAYCTGTGGCTGCTCAGAGAGGTGGTTCTGAGAGAGAGRTGGGGTGAAAGGTTCTCTGAAATGTCAGCTCAGTTGTCAGCAGCAGTGGGAGATTTAGGTGGAACACCAGTGAAGCAACACTTTATATTTTGTTCTCTACCATTTTGCTTTATAAATAGGAAGCAAACATCTCCTTTGAATGGCAAAACTGCATGTGCACAGGGAGTATCTCCCCTTTTTTCTTTCTCCAGAATCAACCAGCAAACACCATTCCCCCTCACCCCCAGCAAAAAAAAACCACCTCAGGTTGGTATTTGAACTCTGCATGGAGGGAGGAATCCCCCCATTTTTGCCTGGTTCTGGTGCCCTCTTCCTGAGCATCAGCTGATCCATGCCAGAGCCTGGGCTCTCAGGGATACAGAGCTGGCAGTGCCTGCCATAAAACTTGTCCCTAGACAGATGTCCTGTCTCAGATTGGTTACCAGAGCATCACCTGCCAGTGCAGCAGGCTGTGGCAGCTCTGTTTTGAGCAAAGCCAGGGCTAACTCAGACCATCAATTACAAGTGTTTTGAAGTCCTGAGATGAACAGCTCTGTCAGCAGATCTGTGACTGCTGCTGAGAGGAGTATCTGTGACACACAGCGAGGCTCAGGAGATCTTGGAAAGGAAAACTTCCACTTGGAGAGTCTGGGAGAACCTGTAAACTTGCTGAGCTTTTCCTGGATGGCACCTCCCTGCTGATGGCAGTGGATGCACTCATGGCTACTGTTTCCAAGTGTAAAGACCACTCCTGAGAGTGGCTGCACTGGATTTGACCAGAGCTTCATTTTGTTCTCCCAGGTCTCGTAGGCAGGAGCAGAACTGTGTGCAGTAAGGATGGTTTTGTTTGGAGAGCTTCTGAAGAGGGCTTWTACTGTGAGTGGTTAAAGTTTATATTTATGTGAGGAAGCAGAAATAGAGTATCTGTATCTATGAATGAAAAGTTGTGATGTAGGAGAATTTAAGCATTTGCTGACAATATTTTTGCAATTTAGCCCAGTAAAAGAGCACATATTCCCCAGCAGCAGCAGTAGAACTGATGAGCTGTTGCTTTTTGGCTTTGCCATGTGTGCTTGAACTGAGTATAGGATGGTGAGCAGGTCCCTTGCACCAGCCTCATGCTGGTTTGGGTAGAACTGTGAGAATTAGACTGGATTGATGCAGGCTGATGCTGCTGTCAAAATAGTTCTGAGTTTGAATTTTTGTGGTTTAGTTTTGCTTGCTTAACATGTGACTGTGCCAGAAATGCAAGGGATGAGGCCTTACCTAGCAATAGGAACAACATATAAATGTTTTGGAGATGTAGCAAGCAATTTGAATGTTCTTTTACAAGCAGTGAATCAGCCAAATGATCCTTGTAGGAAGTTTTACTTCTCATTTTTTTCCTGCAAAGGAAAACGTTAAAACAGGAAAGTAATTTAAAAAATTCTGGTTTATAATTCATCTGATGAAGTTAATATTTTGAATGTGCCYGAAAGCAAAATAACTGAGTAGCTTRTAGTTTGCAAAGTGCTGCTGCTGKGATTCACTATTATTTAGAGGCTTCAGGAAGAAATAGTTTGAGACTGGGTCTCCACTTCCAAGTCAATACAAATTTGTCCATTGCTTTCAGCGGGGGCAGGATCAAACCCAGATTCCTAAGATGWCTTTCTAGGGTTTCAAAACGAGTTGTAGACTTGCTAGTCAACATCCTCATTCAATTTTCACGTTTGTATTGCCTTTCACATGCACACAGACACATCCATRTGTGCAGGAAATCCTGCTTGGGGGTCCTGTCTGGAGCCTTTCATGCCCCTATTATTAGTGCAGTCAGTTGGTAACTTGTCTAAATCTGATCTGGGCACATCCCCTGCTTCTCTTCCCCTCTGCTGGCTTGGTTTACATTACAGTAGTGTCTCTCCCAGCTGCTGTTTTCAGTCAGCTCAGCAGCAGTGCTCTCTCACCATCACCCAGTGATGCCTTGTGAGCTGCAGTAAATTTACTTTACTGACCACTTGCCCAAAATAACAGCCTCAGTGGAGACACCTCTGCTCTGAGGTGTGGGCTGCTTTGCTTTGCCTGCCCTCCTGGCCTCCCAACACAGCACTTACAACCTGTGGATGCTTTGTTCTGGTGSCCAAGGAGCTGMATCCAGGCTCTCAGGAGGCACCAGRGAGGTGTTACTCCACTGGAAGGGAAACAATGTCCAGTGCACCTTGACCATCMAGCTGTCATTCCTTGGAATTACACTGGTTAGTTGTCTTGTGGCTCAGYCTCAGAACTGAGTAAAGCCTCTTTTTTTGCCTTCTACTCACAGTGCATCTTGGAAGAACATCTTTGATCAAGAAACAACTTTGGATGAAGTGCTTGAAAGTTCATGCATTTCAGTGTCTTTAGTGACAGAGTAACTTCTAATCAAATATGCTCCCTTTGCATGTGGATTTCCCCCTACTCCTCTTTCCTGGAGTTRCTCTTAGTCCTCCCTAAAATTCTGCACTAGAAACTGCCTGCAGACTGCACAGGATGCCCAGTGGCTTCAGGGTCAAGTTCTGTCCACATTTAGTGTGGGCTCCAGTGCCTTCTAAAGTCACAGTCATCTGTTTTTATTATTTCTGCCCTCATGCTTTCTCAGCCTTGCAGGCCCTTGCACAGGCACAGGAAATACAATGCAGGTACAGTTCCTTACTAAACTTGACAGCTATGTCTCTCAGCACACACAAGCCAAGATTTAAAAATATGAGTGGTGATCTGGGTGTTTTCTGGTGACATCATTAAGAGTGTCCCTAAAGGGGATTAGTTTATATGGTCACCTGCTCTGAATGGAACCTGCTTCTGAATCTGTGACCTCAGAAGTCCATTCCACTCTTATGTACTGGGTGTGGACCCTGAGAAACATCAGAGTGATAAGGCAGTGCCTTTTAATTCCTAGTCAGAGGAAGTAGGTGYTGGATGGAAGTGTACCAATTTTAGGGGGTCACCTTCAGAAGGGGAATTTGAAATCCTCATGGTGTTTCCCAGGACTGTTATGAAGCTTTGTGCATCCTTCTTTAAATAGCAAGTGGGATGATGCCACATTGGTGTGCCAGGCAGAAAGAGTGCCAAGCTGATGGGACACTGCTTTCTGCTTTTCTGCTGATAAGAATGGCATGGAGCCTGAGGAGGTGAAAAGGAAATTCCCTTCCCTGCCCATTGTGCACAGCAGGCTGGTGCTCCTGAGCATGTGAAGTCCTTAGATGACAGCAGATGAGTGCTAATAGGATTCTCTGYCTCTCATCCCTGGATCACTGGTTCAGATGCAGGTCAGGCCAGCAGCACTGAAGTCTCTGCTGTCTGGCTGCTGCTTGGCTTGGGAGATGAGCTGCAGTGTGTGTCTGAATTTTGAACACAGGCCATGCATCACTGCAATTTCTCTTAGGGGCTTGCAGGTGTTTTGAGTTAATGTCCACAGCACAGGGCAGTGAAACCAGCAGGGCTCACAGGTCCCCAGATCCTGTGAGCTGGTGCCAGGTTCCCTCTGGTGGCTGAGGCACTGTGTGACCACAGCCCTGCAGGAGCCTTCACTGCCTCCAAACCTGGCTGAGCACACRCTGAGCTTTTATCCTCTCTGAGGAGCCTCTCTCCTGTTTAGGAGGTGGTCAGTACTTTTGGCTTTGTTGTGCCAAAAGTTTTGAACCAAAAGAAATTTGACCACCATCAAATTTCTGGCATTAAGTGAAAATTCCCTGTGATGTGTTGTTGTATGCACCCTCAGCTTGGAGATACTCACTTTCCTTGTTCCACAGAGCAGAGGAGCTGTTAAAATCTGCATCTCTGGAGATTCACTCCTGTAYCAAACCCAGGACTGCAATACAAACTGAGAAAGAAGCCTGGGGYAAAGTGAGGTCTCTGGACATCTCTATTTTGCAGCAATAAGGGAAGGGATCATTATGAAAATAGTGTGATTTGRGGAATTAGTAGTGAATTAATACCTTGTCTAAAAAGGTCCTGCTTTCAGTATGAGAAAATGTTCTTGCTTTTGTGTCTGTGTTGAGCTGATGATAAAGGGTTTTTTTTGGTTGCTGGTGAGAGAGTTCATGTTGCTGGAAGTCACTGGCAGTGGGTATTGTCACCTCAGGGCTGGCTGGTGCAGCAGGTGAGCCAAGAGCTGATGTTCTCTCAAGAGCTGTTCTTTCCAGGTCAAGTTAARATATATTTTTGATACTTGTTTTATCATTTGGGTTGCTCACTGGGTAAATAGAGAGCTCAGTTTTCTGAGTCTGGCTTCTGTCAGCCTCACCTCTCTCCCATACATACATCTGAGATTTCAGGCATTCCCAGGSTGCAGTGGTGGCTGCCAATGCTGGTTTAGGATCAAGTGACTCATTAAGCACTGCTTGTACTAGGGGGGAAATYAGGAGCCAGCTCTGGCTACTGCTAACACATCTCTTTTTTTTTTTGGTTGAACCTTATTCTGTCAGTGCTTGCAGAGAGGCCAAACCAACTGTACCTGTGATTGGGGATGGCATTAAGTGAACGTTTTGGTCCTCAGAACATTCTCTTGCAGGATGGTGAGATCTCAGTTTAGATCAGGATTTCACAAATGTTTCTAGCCGGAGAAAACCACTGGCTGATGCCAGACAAGCAATGTTTCAAGTGGTACCCCTGTCACAGTTTTGGAACCTTGATCATGGSACAATCTCCTAACATTCCCCACTTTGTTTTCCAGATCTGGAGATAAGCAGTGATCTCAACAGTGATGACTTTGAATATGAGGATGAAGCAAAACTTGTTATCTTTCCTGATCACTATGAAATCTCATTACCCAACATAGAAGAGCTACCAGCACTGGTCAGTGAGTGTGTGCAAGTGGTCATAGGAATTATCTCCTGTTTCTGTTTTTATCAAGATGGTGCCTTGTTTTCTTATGTGCAGCTCTTGTTTGGATGTAAAGATCTTTCTTTGGTAGCTATAATAGAGTGACAGTTAATTTTAAAAGTGATTTTTATTTCTTGAATTTCCTGTATTCCTTCCCTTATTRTGGTGCCAGCTTGTCCTAGGAAAGCTCACACAGTACCCACGCTTATTCTCCTGCTAAAATAATGACGACAGTCTAAAAGATTAGATGCATATTTGAGTGTATAAATAGTCTTACTGATAAGCAGTTCTGTATGTGGTTAGCAATAGGCTGGATGCCAGCTCCTGCCCAGTGCAAGGCTTTSACTGACACCCATTTGTCTTGCAGGTGACGATAGCCTGTGATGCGCTCCTCAGTGCAAAATCACCCTACAGGAAGCAGGAGCCTGACTCCTGGGAAGAAGAGCTGCAGGCATCTAAACATGCTAAGACACTTGTGCAGTTAGACAATGGTGTTAGAATTCCCCCCAGGTGAGGGCAATAAGGGTTGTTCATTGTAGGTTCTCTAATCCAGCCCAGGGTATCTGAGCTGAAGGCAGGAAGGATTCCCTTGCGTGGCTCTGGGCTGGTTGGCTGCCATGATGGGATGCACAGAACTGGCTCCTGCCTCACACATTCCTGCTGTTTCTCCCTGTTCYGGCAGTGGCTGGAAGTGCTCCAGGTGTGACCTGAGGGAGAACCTGTGGCTGAACCTGACGGATGGCTCTGTGCTCTGCGGGAAGTGGTTCTTCGACGGCAGCGGCGGCAACGGGCACGCCATGGAGCACTACAGGGAGACAGGCTACCCCCTGGCAGTGAAGCTGGGCACCATCACTCCTGATGGAGCAGGTCAGCAGGCCAGGCCATGCCGTGCAGGGGCATGTTCTGAGATGRGCTGCCTTCTGTGCATGAGGCTGGCAGTGTGCATCCCTTACCTGCTGGGTCTGTGCTCCCAGGGCAAGTGTTTGAGTGTGAAAGGAAACTCTGTGAGTCTGTGAATGCTGGTCAGGGTGGAGGGGAATGGCACACACTCCATTCTGAGAAAGCCCATACCTGTTTTATCTGCTCGTTTTATATTTTCTAGAAATAGTTTTGGAGTGTTTGCATAATACCAGGCTTATAGCATAAGAATGGTATTACTCTGAAGCAACAAAATATGGAGAAAAAATATCTTTTAGTTCTGCTACATTTCCTAGAGCAAATGGTTCAGCTTTCTGTAACAAAGAAACAACAACAGGGTAATGAGCTTTTTAAATTTAAAAGTATGTTTGTAACAGCATGTGTGGGTTGTTTAATCAGCCTACTGAGTTTTAAGTGGRAAGTTTTAAGGAAATTTAAGTGGAAACTCCTCTTTTTCCTTGTTGAACAAAATGTTGCTGAAACAGTCTAATGAGCACTCATCTTCATGGGGCTGCTGTGATGCTCATTTGCAAAATGTGTGATGATCTTGAGAGGGGAAAAAGCTGTAGCTGCATCCTTGTTTGCATATTCTCCAAGTGTGATGTTCTGTGTTGCTGCAGAGGGGATTATGGTGTGTGAGGATCAGATGGAATGAAAACATGAGGAGCTGGAAAAGTCATAAGCAAAGAGATCTTTTGTTGCAGCTGCACGGAGAAGTAAAAATGGAAGCACACATAGCATGATTATATTTTGGTTTTAGTGCTTATGACTACAGAGATGAAAAATTGCTGTTTAGAGCAGCCCCTTTTTTTAACAAGCATCATTTGAGAGCTTTTCTAAGTCCTATTCAGCGTTGGGGAAAGGCAACTGTAGTCAGATTGAACCAGCTGTGCCACAGAAACACTAAGCAAAACCCTTTTTTTTCTCTCCCAGATGGAATGTTATTTCCTTGCATGAGCCTGGTCTTGGATGATTTCTATCCAAATCTCTCAGTTATTGAAGGTGTTCAGGATTTTCCCAGCTGTAGGTTTCAAATGCATCCACAAAACAAACAGGATATTCTGTAGTGGGCTTTTTTCAGCATTTTTTTCTTTTCTTTCCCATCTTTAGCAGCAACCCTTGTTTCCTTATGGCTTCTGTCCTTCTGCCTCCCACTGATCAGCTGCTTCCTCTCTTATGTGGCCTTTGGGATAACAAAGGACAGGCTGTCATCCTTCCCACTGAATGAGAGGCACCAGCTGTTCTCTACAGACCTTTGTTCCTCTGGATGATGTTTACTTGGTTTCCCTTTAGAAAAGTCTTCCCTCCCCCAACCTTCCTTGTTCCTTCTCAGTAATTATTCTGTCTCTGATCTATATTTCTGTRGTACCCATAACCCCTTGATGGGGCTGGGTGATTGATGAGCTTCAGGAAGGAGGCTCTGTGGCTGATGGTGACACAAAATCTGTTTTCTGCCTCCCTGGGTTAAAGGTGAGGAGGTGATGGTACAGGAGTAATAAGCACTAGTCCCTGTGCTGACATTATTTATTCCTTTTTCACATCAGTAGGAAGGAGAAGGAGGTGGTGCCAGTGTTCCACTGACTCACCCTGTGTGTACACAGAGGAGAGCTCTTTGTTTTGCCATGAGAAATCTCTGCTSTGTGCACTAGGAAAGGTTTCTGAGGCCCCATTTTGTAGCATCCCATCAGCAGACACAGCTGGGATCATGGCAGAAACTGAACCAAGCTTCTCTTCCACTCTTGWRCCTTGRACAGGACTCACCAGGGAGTCAGAARAGTTGTTTGCCTCAGCAGGCTGAGCACTGGGCAGACTGTGCTGCCTGCTGCCTCTCTTGACAGTGCCACTAGGTTTTATTTCCAGTCACTGTGAGTTTGCTGGTTTGGAATAGATTGAGGCATAGAATTGCAGTGGGAAACCCCTTGTGATCAATGCTTGAAGGAGTTGCTTTGTGGATGCTAATCTTAGCATTGTCAGATACTTCTGGGGGGATCCTCAGCCRCTTCTTTCTTTAGGGACAGTGTTACCATTGCCTGTCACCATCTCAGTAGGAAGGAGAGATGTCTGCACAGTCAGAACAGGTGTAAATCTTGAGCTGTGGGAGAAAATGAAGTCAAGTAGCATTGACATTTTTACTTCCTTAACATGAATCATAAATGACTATTTTATATCCTCAGGGAAGTGGTCACAGCACCAAGSCTGAGTTCARAATGTATTTGGGCAACACTCTCAGGCCTGTGATGGGATTCTTTRTAYRTCCTGCACAGGGCCAGGAGCTGGGCTGGATGATACTGATGGGTCCCTTCCAACTCAGCATATTCTATGATTTTTTTTCTCTATTTAATAATATTCTGTGYTGCCTGTCTCAGATTTATCTTGGTGGGTTTTTCCCCTGCTTCCACTCCCCCTTTCTCACTCTAGTGACACCAGGTCCTTGTGTGTGACATTTGCTGACTTGCCTACATYCCTCACCTAGCAGAGTCTATGACAGCACTGCAAACCTGTGTTTGGCAGCTCTGATCTTGAAACAAGTGAACTCTGTCTTTCTCCCATGAACTTGAGCTAGAAAGGAAGTACTGGAGTATGGCACGAGCTGGGCTTGAGCAGAATGTCAGCCTTGTGTTCCACTTCTGCTGCTCTGGGCCAGTGGTCCCACATGATTTGCCCTCTGCAGTTGTCAGAGCAGAGGGAAAACAATATCAACAGCTCTCCCTCTGAGAGCAGTCACCCAAGCTCTCAGTTGCTGTGTAACCTCACTCCATCAGGTGTTTGAACTTTTCGGGATCTCCTGGCTGTGCTGTGACCTCAGCAGAACACTATGGGAATGCTGTGATGCCATGTGTGTGGATGAACTGCCATGTTTCTGGGTGCATTTGCTACCCCTCAGTGGAATTCCAGCAGATGGGCAGCCACAGGCACTCGCATGCCAGAAAGGTCATGGGCACCAGTGTTGGTGGGGCATCTGCTGTGTGCTCAGCAGCACAGCTCACAGCACAGCTCACAGCACAGCTCACAGCACAGCTCACAGCACAGCTCCCTGCTCACACAGGTTTTCCACAGTTAGTCTCTTCAATCTATCATCTCAGCATGGGTTTGGGACTGGCAGACCCCAAGGAGAATGCCTTTTGTTAAAGGGGATGGGCTGAGTCAGAGCCAGGSTCTGCAGCTGCCAGGAGAGGCCACGGTGAGGATCTTCCAGAAGTGATATTTGTGCTGTGAACAGCCTTTATCTGTGCTCCTGCTCTATCCTCCCGAGTTTGGTTCTCTTCCTTTCTCCTGGCTAGGCTTCCTCTGTCAGCCTAGGTCTGGTCTTAAGAGCAAGGTCACTGTGAGAAACTGCTGGGCATGAGGGAAACTTGCCTGAGGGAAATGCAGGGGTTCTGGATTTTGGTATAAGGAGACACCAAAGCAGTCATTGACTACACAGGTGGAGACCAGATCAGAGATGGAGAGAAAAGATAGAAGGCCTGTTCAAGTCTTACCCAAGTGCATGTCTTATCACTTCTAGCCTTGTGTGATGCCTGCAGCTTTATTGTTATTTGTTCAAGTAGGTGAAACCTGCTCTGAACTCAGTGTCATTGAAGGACATGCTAGGTAAACTCTAAAAAAAAATGTTTTTACTTTCAAGTTTTCTGTCCTTCATTTGGATTTATTAAACTTGGTTTCACATTGAAAATATCATCATTAGTCATACTGCTTCCCTTCACAGTCTGAACTTTGCCCTGCAAAACGTTTATGGGCTTTTACTTAAGGCTGTAAAGGCCTATCATAAAGAACTGAAATTTAAACCTGCACTACAATAAAGCAAGACACCTCACTCAGAAAATCAGCCTTTCTCCCTAAGCACAAGGTTAGATTAATCTTGGAAGTCCAATCCAGCGGTGTGTAATCCAAAAAAACCCTCTTTATTCTAATAAAGAATTTCTCTGTTCTTCCTGCATCTCTGTGTGAAAAGGGGAATAGTGGATTTCTTAAACTCTACTAAAAATTAAAATACTACTGTCAATGGTGAGTTGGTGTGACATACTCACAGCTTTAATGGGCCTGTCTCTGTCTAGTAGCTCTACAAAAATTAATAACCTCTTGTTGTCATGTTCAAAATGTGGGCTGGCCACAAATCTGAGAACTTTACATGCCCTGTTCCGTGCTTTCCCTACAAATTATTTTGGTGAGAGGAAATACTATGATCCCTATAAATGTTTTTAGGTTCTAGTACTGTGGAGGCAAAAAATTTCTTCTGAGGAGAGTTCTTGAGGTGATTGTGTTAAAATATTTACCGGGCTATGTGTTCGTGCTCTTCTCTGCTGGCCAGAACCCATCTTGGAGAACATAAACAAAGCATTTTGTATAGGCAGTCCTGTGCTGAGAGAAGGGGTACCATTTGMTGCTGGGGCTCACTGGTTTCTCTCTGCTTTTGCAGATGTCTACTCCTTCGATGAAGAGGAGCCGGTTCTGGACCCGCACATCGCGAAGCATCTGGCACACTTTGGCATTGACATGCTGCAGATGCAAGGGGTAGGAAATCCACCTTCTATTTAGCTTGTTGTTCACTTGTTTGTTCCCCTGGGGGTGGGGGAGAAACAGGAGAAGAATGACACCTGTAGATTATTTGGGATTCCTTCAGACTGTTCTGACAGTATTCAGTTTTGTGAAGTTCAGCCAGCTGATTTGGGGGCTCTTGTCTGAGTTCTGAGTAAATCATTGCTCTCAAATCCAGAATTGCCTTCTGGAAGAGGTACCTTATGGTCTTCAGTTTACATTTTTCACTTTCCCTGTGTGATGTACCATTTGTCTTCAAGATGAAAAGCCTCATTCAATTGGAGAAGAATGTCTGGAATATTTTATTTCAGTGAGTGAAGGAGAGCCTGTTGCATGTGTAAGCAGATACAATCCATAAGCAAAAAGAAGCTAAGCAATAGAGAAGTTAAAAAGTGGCAGAAAGTTCTTTATGTAAATTCCAGTTTAGGTTTTGTCAATAAATACATTAGAAAAAGGGAAAATACATTCTCTCAAGTCTAGAAAACAGCATGGTCAAAGGTGGGGCATGCTAGAAAGGGACTGGGGAAAAAGATTCTGTGTGTCTGTATTAGTACAGAAGTACTTCTKATAACTTGTGTCTTAGTGGATGTTGATTCCAGTTCTCTTTAAATGATGTAAGGAATTAGAATAGGATATGCTTAAAATGGCAGGTGTGGTTTTTGTGGCTGTGTCTTTTTTTTTTTTGTTTGGTTTGTTGTTTTTTGGTTTTATTTTTTTAACCCAAGCATATAACCTAGTATCACTACCTGGAGAACATGAAAATGTTAAAAARAAAGAAATCTGCTGATGGTTAAATGTGTTTCATTGTCCAAGTGATGAGAAAACAATAACAATTTAAATAATAAAGAGYTAAACTGTGTTTTCAAAAGTCTTCATGATACTACTAATATTTTTGGCATACTAATGTCCTTGCCAGGATCATAAAAAGTTTCTTTTATCCAAATMATTCTGGAAAGCCTGCTTTACTCAGAAGCCTTGAAAACCTAGTCTTAGCTGTTGCAAAGGTTTCACCTGTGGTCTTTGGTCTGTACAATTCTTTGAGAAGTGACAGAGTGGTGCCAGCAGTAAATGACACTGCAGTGACCTGCACCTCCAGGCTGAAGGCTRAGTGCAAAGGGGAGAAACTTCAGTGTCACAGATTACTGGCTTTTACCATCTGAAAGAAGGGMAAGTTTTACCATTTGAAAGAAGAGTCCTTGGATCTGCAGCTTTTCATGTGGTTTGTTTGTYATGAGCAGCTCCCACAGCAGCAGCTATTCCTGGCCATTACAGATGGAATAGGAAACCTGGAAAAGTGCAGTGTTTGATGGTGAGGCTCGAGGTCACAGGCCTGGGGGAAGTGAAGCTCCCAGCTGGGATTGGGGTCGTGACTGGGAGCACTCAAAGAGGCAGTGGCTGTGCTGAAGAGCTCAGGGTGTGCTGGAGGAACAAACTGCTGCATTTCTGACCCTCATCTTCCCCTGCATGCAGGATTTGCCTCCCCTTGCCCAGTGATTTGGCTCTTCATGTCCTGGAGTAGCTCACAGAGTTGGTGGTGAGGGTGGCAGCAGCAGAAGTTAAAAAGACTAAGCTGAAAATCTTGTTGCTTTCAGACAGAGAACGGGCTAAGAGACAATGACATAAAGCCAAGAGTCTCAGAATGGGAAGTGATTCAGGAAGCTGGTGTAAAACTCAAGCCCATGTATGGCCCAGGATACACTGGCATGAAGAACCTGGGAAATAGCTGCTACCTCAATGCTGTCATGCAAGCCATTTTCAGCATCCCAGAGTTCCAGCGAGCGTAAGTAGCTCCAAACTACTTCTTGTCACTGAAGCTCCCAAGTAAAACCTCAATGTCCATTTCTGAATTTCTTTACTATTATTTTTCCATGACAAAARCACTCATTGGGGATAGATTGAATCATTGAGTTGCAATATTTGAATGTTTCTGCTTTGTTCTTGCTGCCCAGGTATGTGGGAAACCTTCCACGAATATTTGACTACTCCCCTCTTGATCCAACACAAGATTTCAACACTCAGATGTAAGTGACATTTCTTGGTTATTTACTTGGTCAGGTTAAATGGAATGCAAATGATTTAATGGCAGAGCAAAAGAGCACATTTTCATGAGCTCAGAAGTGAGACATGGCACAGGGAGAAGGAGATTTGACCACTTAGTTGCAGGTAATGGTGGTTCATCAAGGAGTCAGAAGCAGTAAACTTAATTTTTTTTTTTTTGCTTGAAATAAGTCTTCTTTTCTGTTTTTCTCACGTTTATTTTCACCCCACCACTTTCTTCCTTACAGGGCTAAACTGGGACATGGCCTCCTTTCAGGCCAATACTCTAAGCCACCCATGAAATCTGAGCTCATTGAGCAGGTGATGAAAGAAGAACACAAGGTATTTGCCTGAGTTTGTACAGCCTGGTAACTAGGTACAAGTGATATCCTGAGAAAAGGGAACAGGTGCTGGGCATTGAGGAACAGTGTGGATCCAGCATGGATGGGATGCTTAGCAAGGTGGAATGTGCAGATTACTAAGTCAGGGATAAATTAGTCAGGCACTATTTGTGCAGTGCATCAAAGCAAGCACTGGTTCTGCTGATAARGGGCTCTGCTGCTCCAGTGATGAGTGCAAATGTTCACAGAACTTGCAACCAATGTTTATCTTCTCTGAGGAACAACAACAACAACAAAWATGTTATGCAGAGAGTCCTGGAAGCAAAGRTCTAAACCCTCCTTGAATTTCTGAAAGAAGTAYAAAGAGCTAAAGAACTGTTTCCAGGAAGTGTCTGACAATACTCCACTTGATTTCAGGAGGAGCTGTCTAGGCAGTGCAAGGTTAGGTGGTGCTGGAGGCTTTCATGGAGATGCAGGGGCCATGCAGAGACACAGGAGTAAAGCATGCTTCTGCCACAGAGGGATGGTGGTGGTTGCCACAGAAATAGATATTTCCCTCTACCTTCATCTGCCACTTACTGACATAGGAATTTCTCCTGAAATCAGAATCTCAGTAAGATTTTGGACAGACAGAGCATCTGGCACAGAGGAGTTTGCATGATCTGGAAGTCGTGTGTCTCCCAAGTCACTGGTTTGTACAGTGGCAATTTGTTGTTTTGGAGCAGCAAATGAATCCTGCTTGTTCCCATTAAAGTTCCAGACTAATCAGCACTCCACTGGGACAAAGAATAGTGGGACAGATTTCAGCAAGCTCCATACTTTGAATTTTGTGTACTGACTGACCTGCTTTCCTAAACACATCCTGCATGTGACTGGAAAATATTGTGCTGGAAGTTCAGGGATCTGAATCCTTGGAATAAAGCTACACCTCCATGTTTAGCTCAGCAGCCACTATTAGATGAGATACTGAGAACTCTTTAATGCCAGATGGTGTAAAACTCTGTCAGATTGTGCAGATTGTAAAACTCTACTGACATTTAACAGTACTTGTGTTCTTTAGTTCAGTTTAATGAAGCTGAAGTTACATGAATCAAGTCACTTCCTTATCAAGCAGTTCATAGCATCTATYAGGATTTKAAACAGCTTTTTGTTGCTTGTTGGATTGATGATTTATTTACAGAAAAAGTCAGGTATAGATATTTTCTCTATTCCTTCACTCTTGGAATGCAAATCTATGGTTCTTTCAGGTTGAGGATGCTTTTTTGTTGTTGTTTGTTTGCATAGAATTTTAGGCCTTAAATGTTTTTAAGTGCTTCTACTTTGTGTCTATAATATCAATTATTCATTTTACCTTTATTCCTTTGCTTTTTTTCCCCCTTCTACATGCAAAGAAGTTCTCAATCTTTCTGAGCTTTTGGAATTCATCCAAAGTTTTGGGGAGTTGTTATCTGTAAAAGCATTYRTATGAGATCTGCAATGGTCCAATCTATATTTAGCTAAACTGTTTTGCAACTGTTGATGGGGAAAGYATGCCAGGTATTCTGCAAATATTCGTGGTGCTATGGAGTTGAAATTTTTCACCACAGAAGTTTAGCCTGGAAATGGCAGCATTTTTCTTGGACCCACTTTAGGATTAAAAAGAGGCTGAATGCCTAAAGGGTCATCAGCCAGAGCTTGATTTTCTGCTTAGAGCTTTAACTTTTTTTTGGGGTTTTTTTTTTTCCCCTTTTATTGTCCTTGAGGTGAGACTGCAAGATTCCATCTTTTTTTTGCAGACTGCCACACATGGCATGTTTCTCTTCCTCCTGCTCAAGTGGCTGAGTACAAAGTGTATAGGTGGAAGCAAGGCTTGGTTCCAAACTCACTGCATTTTGCAGCAGGGCAAGTCAGCCACATTCTTGCTTCTGGCCCAGGAAAAAGCCTGGGATGTTGCAATGTGAGCTGCTTTGTGCACTTCTCTCCCCAGTGCTAGTTTAGATGAAAGGCAGTTTAAGCAATACAAAGCCCAGGATGCAGAAATCCCTAGGACATCTCTCTGTCCAAGCAGTGCTGAGACTCTGTCTCTTGATGGGAGCCTTTAGGGATCATCTTGGCCTGATGTGGTTGGTGCTGTACTGGCCAAAAATTGAATAACCATTTAAAAATGAGAATCTGCTTCTGATTTCAGTGGGTCTGGGGATACTGCACCCTGGTAAAACATAAAAAAAAAAAAAAGATTTGACCCTTCTAATGTGTGTTTTACATGGCCTCCATTTCATGCTGCTTTCTCTATTTTTATATTTATGACAATGCAAGTGTAGTAAGGAATGAGATTGGCTGAGTTTTCAAGAGCCTCTGAGATCCCCTAAAGGTTATACTTTAGCTTGGATTGTCTGGAAAATTACTTGGTTTCATGGGTGGTGAGGGCAAATTGAGTAACAGATTCTGACCCCTTCAAAAATGTTATTTAAAAGGCATATCTAGTGTTGTCCTGAGGATCTGCAATGGTTGSAGAGGTTCTTGAAATGGTGTAAAGGACTAGAAAGTCAAAACCAGGACTATCTTGGAAGTCAGAGATTTTTTAATTTAGGGCAGTTTCCTCCTGRTGTAACTGAATGGCCAAAGGCAGTAAATTGGGGTTTTCAACATGAACAACACCTGCAAATTGCAAATTCATGTCTGCTCTTAACAGCCCACCTGGGAATGCATGCTGCACTCATTAGTTGTTCTCTGCTTGGTTCTGCACAGCTCTCTGGGAAGGTTTTGTCCTGAGGAAAGCTGCCAGCAGATCCACCAAAGTGCTTCAGTGCTCTGGCACAGGGTTCTGAAAGCAATATCCAATGTTATATAACAATGTGGGCTTTCAGCCTTTCTGAAAACCACTAACCTTTAAAAACCTCCAGTGATCYCTTTAAAATGCCAATTGCCAAAGGACAGGTACAGTGAGTGCTGGAGGAACTAAGCCATAAAACATAATATAACACCCCCCCAAATCTTGTTTCAGGACCCTTCCCATTTTTATTAAAATGGAAGAAAAGGTGAAATGGAAACTATCATTCCTCCAGTGCCAGAAGTGGGCCATAGATAGATTTAGTGGAGTAACTTTGAGMTATTTGGTCCATGATTGAATAAAAATCCCTTTTAAAAAGGTTTTTCTCTCTTTTATTTAGCCTCAACACAATGGAATATCTCCTCGAATGTTCAAGGCTTTCATAAGTAAAGGGCACCCAGAATTCTCCTCTAACAGRCAACAAGATGCACAGGAATTCTTCCTACATCTTATAAATCTGGTAGAGGTGAGAAAATCTGAATTGCTGCTTCTTTTTCTGGTTATATTAGACAATGAAGTCAAAACTGTTACATGAGTGGCTCATTTTTTAGTTATATTATTTTTAGCCTTAGATATGTAGAAGGTGGGACTAATTAAAATGTATTTTTGGAAACATTTGCTTCCTTAATTCTTCCTCTTCTTTACTTCAGACTCTTGCATGACCATGAACAGGGCCAGTGATGCTGCTAACAAATATGAAGAGGTCAAGCATCACTGTATAGGCTATAAGATTCATAAACAYATGTGACCTTTTAAATTGCTGTTCCTGTTTACCATAATGAAGTCTGTAATGGAATATTAATGAACTGGGTATTGTGATTATTAGTGTTACTCTTCCAAATTCATATAATTGTTGGGAGCAAATTAATTACCCTGTCCAGCTGTTTTACAAATCCCAGCTGTATGTTATTGAATCATGGGAGGAAGGATTCCCCCACTGAAAGCAGAGTGGCTGTTTGTCTGTTGAATATTTCTGTATAAAGCTTTGGTTCCATCAAGCTCCAGCTCAGTGCTGTGTGTAAAGGAATCATACTGTGAATTTTAATGCTGTCTTTCTGAAAAGGAATTTACAAATACACGCAGTTTTGATGTAAAGCATTTCTTGTCTACCCTTCCTCCCTCGTTTTCCCATTTTCCCCAAGAACTGAAGCTATTTATTCAAGTGTTCAGTCTCCAGATGAAGTTCCTCACATTTGTATGCAWAATGTTCCACATCCCTAAATGCATGTACTGATTATAGGGTGCTTAGAGGAGACTTTTCTGTTTCTTGCCTGATAACAGACATTAACATGAACAACAAAGAGGAGGTTTATTATTTGCATGACATTCCCTTCTGGATAATGAACTACAAGTTGCTTGCTCTGTGCATATTCAGAGTGGTAGGAGCAATTCTGTTTGCTGGGAGGATGCTCCATGTTACTTATCTGAGCTTTGTGTGTTTAACTTGTCACCTTCCTGCCTTYTGTTCCCCTTGACTCAGTCAGGCTCTTGGGGTGCACTCCCTGTGTGTAGAAGGATGCTGCTGTGGCTCAGGAATTGTGGGCTCCAGTGGTTTTCTCTGCAGCTGCCAGAGCTCTGCACTCCATCCACTGTGAGCCAAGCTGCCAGATCAGTGTCTKTRTGCTTKCCTYCAAGCCACCAGCAGCCTTTGGGTTSTCTGGTCACTTCAGTKTGGTGATTTGGTGTGGAATCCCTTTCAGAGGAACCCCGTGGGCTCGGAAAACCCCAGCGAYGTGTTCCGGTTCCTGGTGGAGGAGCGCACGCAGTGCTGCCAGTCCAGGAAGGTGCGCTACACCCACAGGGTGGACTACATCATGCAGCTGCCTGTGGCCATGGAGGCAGCCACCAACAAAGGTGAGGGAGCAAACTGCTCTGTGTGAGCCAGGGGTGTGCCTCAGAGATCCCCAGCAGCTCTGGATCTCCTCTGTCCTGGGCAGTGAAACGGTTTGTGAAAACTTTGTTATAAAAAAGGAACTGAACACACTAATGAATATCTTTTAACAACACACACTCCTAAAAAAAAACCCCAAACCAAAACAACCAAAATCTGCTTKCTGTTCTTTAAAAGCAGATTATAATACCTAATATGATAATAGAGAATAGGGGTACAAGGTAGTTTGTCATCTATAAATCTAAAATACACAWTTCGGATGTTCTGAGCTTTAGGGGAGGAGGATGAAGTGCTGGATGTTGATTCAATAAGCAGGAGTGTTTCCCTCATGCCTATGAAAAACACCTGTGCTTTTAAAGGAGAAAAGGGCTGAGGAGGCTTGAAGACCCAGGAGCAGGAGGGAGGCACTGACAAGTTGTGGTTACATCTGCAGTCAGTGGTGAAGAGCCTTGCAGAGTAACATAATAAATGTRTGCTTGAGGTAGAAGTGAAGGGGACATCACAGATGTGCCTCTGATTTCCTATATAATCTGAACATTTAAAATATTTTAAAACCAGAAGGTTCTGTTTAGATTGTTTGATGAGATCCTGTGAAATACCACAAGCCAGAGAATTCTGCCTGCTTTTTACCTAGCCTACAACTCCTTGCACTGGACTAGAAGTTTAGGAGAACTTTGCATTCTTTGTTCATCCATTTCAGTGCTGACTCTATTGCTTATAAAAGAACGTGTTATTTCCAGGTAATGACTCAGGAGACAGATTAGTTTGTGAATTTACCACATGGCACTGCTCAGCTTACCAGTGTCAAKACTTTTTCTAGATCATACATAATCCTGGCCTGTCTGAAAAGTCAGATGCCACAGATAGACAGCAATAACATTCCAACTCAGATTGAGCTCTGATAAAGTGGGTGCGTGGTGTAAATGTTCTCACAGGATTTTGGCTGTCATGGCAAAGTGTTCATTGCCTGTGTCCTGGTATTTCCAGTTCTGTGTTTTCACCATGAACAGAAACCTTAGAGATGTGGCTGTAAGTGCAGCTCCTGTCCCCAATGCAGACAGAAAGATTGGATGTGCAGTTAAAAGCATGTAAAAATATTATTGCCAAGTAGGTCTTTGCTTTTCCAAAACTTGCAAAAGTAAGCCTGATGAGGAACACACAACCATGACAATTAGCTTCTAGTGCTGTGTGTATTTCTCAGATGAATTAATTGCCTATGAATTGAAGAGGCGAGAAGCAGAAGCTGCAAGGAGACCTCTGCCAGAGCTGGTCCGTGCCAAGATCCCMTTCAGTGCCTGTCTGCAGGCCTTTTCTGAGCCCAGCAACGTGGAGGATTTCTGGAGCAGTGCCCTTCAAGCAAAATCTGCAGGAGTTAAGTAAGTGTGTGTCTGTTAAGAACTGTGCTCTGTGCTTATCTTGCTACCTGGACATGGTGCTGAGAGAACCCAAATGCACAGTGAGCTCTGGGATCACATCAGTGTTGGGGCTCAGCAGTGTGATGTGCAGATCAAGCCTTGCAAGAGCTGTAATGATGAACTGAGCAGGAAGTTAATTGTTCTCAATGGCTCCAAGAAGTGATGCAGTCTGGTTGTTGGGAGCTTGAACTTTAAATGCTTGTAGGGCTGGATCCTTTGTATCAACCAGKGCTAGCCCATCTCAGGGTGCCTGAGGCACTGAGATCTGTTGCTGGGGATTCTGYTGCCTGATTTCAATTAACTGTGTTTCTTGTCCTTCCCAGAACTTCCCGTTTTGCTTCYTTTCCTGAGTACTTGGTGGTGCAGATAAAGAAATTCACCTTTGGCCTTGACTGGATACCCAAAAAGCTTGGTATGTGCTTGTTTTATTTACCTTTCTATCCCAGATAGTTAATAAGATGTGCACACTACAGTGAGGACCTGACTCAAGTCTCAAGTTTGTACTGTGAAGATCCTAATTAAATCCTCTTCTCTTTTACAAACAATTTAACCAGTCCATCTGTGGAGCTAAAACACAGTTTCATGTGGTCTGAGCTAGTTAAATTCAGCTTTGGCATTCCAAATATCTCAAAGTACTCTTYTTAGAAGGAGAATCCTGGCTGTTCCTGTACCTTGAGTGCCAGAGTCTCCTCTCTGAAGGGGTAGGTTGCACCATARAAGCTKAGCCCCTTTCTCTGCTTTTGCAGATGTTTCTATAGACATGCCAGATTTCCTGGACATCAGCCACCTCCGGGCCAGGGGGCTCCAGCCAGGAGAAGAGGAACTCCCAGACATTGCTCCTCCCATTGTCATTCCTGATGACCCAAAAGGTATTTACTGATTTATTCTCCCCTGTRTTMCCCTTTCCTTCTAGCACACAGGGATTCTCTTTAATCTTCACCATTTGGAGCTGTGAACAAAAACCCAGCTCTGTGCTTCTGTARTTGAAGGCTGTCACAACACCCCACAGCCTTTTTGCCTCTCTGCTGGACAACCCTAGTTCTTCCAGCTTTCCTGTTTTGGGGATTTATCATGGAATCACAGAGTGATTTGGGTTGGAAGGGATCTTAAAGATCATTTAGTTCCAACCCCTTGCCATGGGTAGGGACAGCTTTCCCTAGGAGGTTTGATAATTGATGAAGATAGCAAAAAACTGACTATGTGTTTGTGGAGCAGAAAGAAAGAGGAGTGATTAAAATGCTGTGCTGTTCTTTTTTTTCCTAAGTACTGTTTCTTTTATGCTAAACTTCAGAAACAAGAGTGTTAAATGCCCTCCTTCTTTATTCCCTTGCTTTCTTCAGAGAATAAAATGGTTTATAGCAAATAAAAATCATGTTTTTATGGTGTGACCTTAGACCCAGGTGGTTGCACTTTCCCCAGATGACTGAAGTTTGAGTGCCTCAGTATTTAATGCAAAGCCAGTAATGCAACTGCTCTCATGGCATGAGTGCCCCCATTTGCTTGGATATTTATAAAAATGGAGGCATAATACCATGCTGTATGTATGTGAAAGAAAGCTAGTACCTGAAATTGTGTGCAGAGCAAGGATTTGACAAACTTCAATTCTCTGAAGGTTTTAATTGCATCCCTTACCTCTGTAAGTTCCTCACAAAGTCCTGTACCTTCTTACCCTCTTGCTGAATGGACTGACCTAGTTTTAGTGTAAGTGCATGGGTGGTGGTACTTTATTTTTAAGATTCTTGCTTAAATCAGACATCAGATTTATTTCCTCCTGGTTTATAGTACCAGTGACACTTTGCTCTAAACTGAGTTAGAGAAATATCCCTGCTCTAATTCACGGCAAAAACATCAGGGAAGCAAGGATGAAACTGCTCTGTCTCCGTGAGGTCAAATATTTCTGTGAGTTTAAAAATATGGAATTGTTTTACCCATAAGGATCTACTTAGCCTTCATTTGAGTCCTTTTCCCTGGTTTTTTTCCCATTGTTCATTTTCAGATCGCATGATGAACCATTTCGTGGAGTGTACGTATCTCATTTTCCTACTGCTTAAAAAATTGTTGTGCTTTTGCTCAGCTAATGGCTTCTCTCTCCTCAGAGAGATGCATGAAGCCTTGCCCTGCATGCTTCCAAATAAAAGCTGAATCCTGTGCTTGTGTTTGYTTCCATGTGTGCAGGGCTCTCTTTGAGAGTTTGTGTAGCCAGAACATCAGCAGYTCCTCTGCCTGCTGCTCCTCAGGAGGGTCTTACAGTTCTGGGGGTCACAGCTTCTTGATCCTGGCTCCCTCTGGCTCTGATCTCACAGAAAGCTGTCTGACCCTGCCATCCAGAGGCTGCCAGATCTGGCAGCTGTTATTTCTCTAACCTGCAAGAYCCTGCCTTTGAGAGCTGCTTGCTTTTGGCTGCCATCTCTTGCTGAGCTCAGCACCTGACTTCCTCCCCACTGGAAACCCAGGGCTGAGGTATTTTACAATAAATAAACTCCTGTAGGAATTCATCAATATTTTTAATGATCTACGTGGGGATCTGTGTCCCTACTGAGACAAAAGATTATCAGTAACCCCATAACAACCCCTGTAATGCTTTGTGCAAGGCTCTTTTCTCATGGCTGTGGGTTTGTTGCAGTACTAAACCAAATCCAAGCAATATGCACTGTAATACATAGCACTGTGAGTAACAGTAAGAAATATTATACAATGGATGAAACCAGACTTTTGTATTTTAGAAGGTCCTTTCTTGTAGCCCTAGATATTGATGAGTCTTCAGTTATGCAGCTGGCAGAGATGGGCTTTCCTTTGGAAGCGTGTCGGAAAGCCGTGTACTACACAGGCAACCTGGGTGCTGAAGTTGCTTTCAACTGGATCATTGCACACATGGAAGAACCAGGTCAGTGACTGGAGGGTGTAAGTTAAACTCAGCTCCTGGTTGTGGATTTTGGCAGTCAGTAGAAATTTTATGATGTGTGACAGAGAAACAACGGCCCCCCTTCCCCACCTGGGAAACCTGGAGGTGTGAGTGAATTTCCCTAAGCTGCTCCTGGGATGTGCAGATCTTGACCATTATGTGGTGTCCTCTGCCTAGAAGAAGACAACAAGCTAAGCTTCACCAGAAGTCCTGTCCTCACCATTGGTGTGGGCCAGCTCTGTTTCCACCCTTAGGTCCGTGCTGCTAAGGGGGAAGCTGACTTGTGACCGAGTGTAAGTACAAAGAATCCTGTGGTCTGGATGCTTTTCTTCCATATCAGCCTTCTCTAGCTCAGGCTGGAGCATTCATGCCATACTTGGGCTGTCTAGTGATGGACAGGGCTCTGCTAGATGTTCTCCACTTCCTGTGTTTCATCCATGCAAGGTYTGGACTCATGATTCAGCACTGAGTGCATCTGAGTACTGCCTTGCCAGGAAAGCCCAGATTTGGTTGAGTTCACGCTTCACCATGAGCTTTTGTGTTGCTTTGTGTAAATGGGGAATGAGTTTCACTTGGGCTTAGCAGACATTTTCAGATTTGGGATCAGTTCATTTTACATCTCTGCACTGGGTTGTCTATGATCCTGATGCCACCATTGCTTCCATACCAATCTCTGCTGCTTTCCTGCAGTTGTTTCACCTCTGCAATGTGCTGAGTTATTCCAGTCTGCTCACTATGAGCATGTGCACCCAGATATTTYGTAATGTGCACATTCATTTTGGTGTTTTAAAGGCTTTCCACACATCTAAGTCTGAATTTAGATGCCAGTGAAATGAACTTACATTGATTTCAGGACTGCTTTTGAGGTCCTGTGTGTTTGTTTGTGTTTGTTGTTGACTTTCCAGTGAAGTGAGGCAAAAGAAGGAACTGATGAATGTTTGTTTATTCCAGACTTTGCCGAGCCCTTGGTCATACCTGCATTTGGAGAAGTTGCTTCCAGTGGGGCAGCTGCTTTAGGAGCTGTAGGGYTGGATAACCAGCCTCCTGAAGAGATGGTTGCAATCATCATTTCCATGGGATTCCAAAGGAAYATTGCAATTCAGGCACTGAAGGCAACAGTGAGTTCATGGGTTATTGGYAGCTCTGGGGTTTTGTTTCATGTTCTGTGCTTTGTGCATGTGTGTGCTCAGATGCTTTTAAAATATGTACAAAATCCAGTTAGTGGGTGATGAGCCTGGAACTATCCTGACAAAGTGTGGGATGCCTGACTTCTCTGGRTTGGGGAAGGTGCTTTGTGTGTTTCACTGCAATGGTAAGGTGTGGAAGGCAGTGAGGAAAAGGTACCTGCTTTTACTACTTGTTGAAAAATAACCTGGATGCCTGGAGACTGTGTGTCTGCATGATAAGAACCTGGGGCAGTGGGTCTTACTTGTGGGATAATTTCTTTTCCATATGCCAAGCTTTTGCAGAGGGCTTGATGAATACTATTTTCCAGGGAGGTAGAAGTACCTTACAATTTTTAAATGCTGTAAACACGATCCTTACTCTGTTGAAAGGCTGAGGAGTGGCAGTGTGATGTTAGAGAGTGTATTAAAGGCTGCTCTTTTGATTGTTTGACTGGCAGAACAATAACTTGGAGCGTGCACTGGAGTGGATCTTCAGCCACCCTGACCCTGAGGAAGAAAGTGATCCTGCTTTGGACACCATGGATATGGAGAACAATGCTAATGCCAATATCCTTGCAGAGACAGGGTCAGAGGGACCCAGGATCAAAGATGGCCCTGGAAGTAAGTTCTGCTTCGTCTTAGACCTGGCTGTCATTTTGTTACTCACCCTGTTCATGGAGCTCCTTCCTGTTTTGAAAGTAGTTACTGTGGGTTTTTTTGGACTCTATCCAGACAATTTACTTCCATTCTTTTTTTCTGGGGCTGAATCCAGCTCTGTGGGCTGCTGAGTTCTGTGGGCTGTGTTTGCTCAGAAAACTCTCTCCTTGCACTCACGGAATAACCCCAGCCCAAAGTTCCTTGCTACCAGAGCACACAAATCTCTCCTGGCCTAGGTTTGCTTTTTGCTCTGTTGCTGTAAGATAAAAAGACAAAGAAAAGCTAGAATGTTTAAAKCTTCAGAGGCTGAGCATCCTAAAGACAACACTGCTGTTCCAGACCACCCGAGTTTCTGTCCYCCTGTGGTCTGCTGGATTTGATAATCCCTTCAGGCGAGTTCCTTATTCACAGTACCACAGGTATAGTTGGTGTCCTGCATGCTTTGTTTTCTTCTGGTTGAGATTCTCTGTCACACTGCTGCTAAATRAACCACAAGATGGGGCTGATGTACAGCAGGCAAAGTCGAGAGGAACCTCCTGGAGGTGGCACAGCACTGGAGTACAAAAGCTCAGTGGTGCTAAGGATGTCACAGGAAGGTTTTTGRAGRGTCTTTAGTGACCAGTTCTCATAACTGTAGTATGTTCTAAACTTCTACCTCTGATCTTGAATGTAAAATGTTTTCTTAGGAAAAAAAAATAAATTCCCAGACAATATGATTTTTGTGTCTGTGGTTGCTGCTGATATTAACATTATAAATATCAACCTTAAGTCKTTTGGAGACATGGGAAACATTGATTATTGCTAGGTTAAAACAAAAACTTGGAATAATATTTTTTTGTGGTACTTAGCCTTTATAGACTGAGACCTTTTACTGAGTGCCAGAAATCCTGATAACCAACATGRTTTTGTAAAATGTCTCCAGAAAGCCCTCTCCAGCAAAATCCAGGCTCATGTCCTTATGCAACAGCCTGAAAGAAGGTACCCTTTGAGTGGTAATTCAGGTGGTTGGCATGAATGGGTGGGGATCAAGAATCAGTGCTGAGTTCTYCAGAGACTTTAAGCATAAAAATTGTCCTTTTTTAAAAGGAAGATCTTTCTCCTATCCTCTCTTCTGTGGGCTGCTGAACTACAAAATTCTGTGTTTTTTGATTTATAGGAGATCTGTGATCACACATACAGACATAGCTAATTTGTGTGCAGAATGAACKCCCTGTTTGGCACTTCCTGCAGTGCTCTCTGTGAACTGGGARTGAATCTGCTGTTTCCTTTCCTAGGAGGGGCTGTGGTCACAGCCCTGCTGTATGTGCACAGCTCTCTGTGGGTTTGATTTGGATTGGTTTGATGTTTGACAGTTTGAATCTGAGCCACGAGTTGAGTTGGGAACATGCTGCAGTGTTAATAGAAACTGAGTTTGGGGATGCAGAGTCTGAGCTGGGGGTGCTCAGCTGCTTCTCCAGCATTAGAARGAACATTCCCCCTGCAGTCATGTTGCAGTGGTGGCAGTAAAAGACTCAGGGTGCCATTTCTATTTCTTAAAACAGGGTATGAGCTGTTTGGGTTCATCAGCCACATGGGAACATCCACAATGAGTGGCCACTACGTTTGTCACCTCAGGAAGGAAGGAAGGTGAGTGCAGCTGGGACACACACACACGTGGGATGAGCAAATGCTCCATTTGAGGAATCTGCACAGGGCAGGGCTTGCTCATGGCACACAACACAGGCTGTTACCATTGACCCACCAAAAAAGGGAACATTGTCACAGATGTGATGGCAGTTCTGGTCCCACT
Organism: Alauda arvensis; assembly: GCA_902810485.1. NCBI lineage: Eukaryota > Metazoa > Chordata > Aves > Passeriformes > Alaudidae > Alauda > Alauda arvensis. The sequence continues at coordinate 1,887,530 of CADDXX010000067.1, read as the reverse complement.
GAAGTCTGTGGTGAAATGCACCATTGGCTCTCTTGTGCTGCCTTTCCAAATCTCTGTTCAGTTTGGGGCATTGGTTCTGTATCTGGCTTAGTTTATCTCAGCTCTCCCCAGCTTCCTTTTGTTGCCCATCAACAGAAACCCRTGGAACCATGGGCTGATTCTGGTGTTGCTGGTGCTGATCTTGGCTGGGATTTTGATATGCTCCCATTGTTTGACGTTGGGAATCCCTAATTTTCCTTCATTTGAGCTGTAACTATACTGGCCTCTGCACATCCCTCCTTTTCAGCTCCTGACTCTGCCAGCTGGTTCAGCTGTTTCTCTGATCCTTTGTTCTCGTTGCAATGCCTAATTTTAGATTTTAAACTCTTTGAGGCTTTGGGTCTGAGAAGTCCCTGATAACCCTGTGGTGGTTTTTGTACTGATGGAATGTAATCAATCTTGTTTTCCTTWCAGATGGGTGATCTACAACGACCTTAGAGTCTGTGCCTCAGAACGACCTCCCAAAGACCTGGGCTACATTTATTTTTACCACAGGATACCAAGTTAGGCCTCAAATCTGTCACCTGGCCTTAAAAAGCCATAAGCCTTTTTAACCTGCCCAAAAAAAAAAAAAGAAAAAGCGTACAATAAAAATCTCAAACCAACAAAAGGCCCCTTAACCCTTGGACTGCCAAAAAGCAAAGGAAAACATGGGATGTTTATAGTGTATTTAAAAACAATCATTTTTGCCGCCTTAAGTGTTAGACAGAAGATTTCTATTAGGTGCTGTAGAGGACATTGTTTTACATTTATACACCTCACAGGCCACGTGGATTTCTGGTGGGGCTTGCAGCTAGTGTGTGGAGAATATGGAAGCTTCAGTGTTGAGCAAARGCAGTTCAGCCCAGCTCCTGCCTGTCCTGGCCCTGCATCCTTTGGAGACCACAAACAAAAAGTCGTGTTTTTGGTGACTGGGAGCCTGTGTTTCCATCCAGAGCCCAGATCATGTAGGGAAATCATAGGAAGGGAGGGGTTTGTGGCTGTCCTACACAGCAGAATGTTTTATTTCAGAGATAATTTTCAGTGCAGTGAGAAAAGCCAGCTGCAGTTGTATCTGTTGGGATTCAGGGGTGCAGTATCTTGATCTGACTTTGCCACACATAAGCCCAAGAGACTGAAGGAGACAGGAGCAGTCTCCTGTCAGTGCCCTGTACATTTTTTGCCAAAGAGAAATTTTGTTTTTGCAGACATAGGTTTCTTCATCTTCACTTGAATGTTCATTTTGTATGTTCTTCCAACAGATTCAGGATTAGAGATGGCTAAAAGCAGCAGACTTTGACTATGACATTAAATGCACCCCCTCAGGAAAGGCAGGGCTGTTAATTAAATTTTGTTTTCTTACAGAGGAGGTAAAGAATTGCTTAATGTCCCATTATATTTATGTCAGGGAAATTTGTATCTACACCACTCATATTCCATCTGAAATCAACTCCCTGACAAAATACTTGCAGTGCAATCCTGCTTTCTGCTAAAGATTTCKTAGATATTGACTTTCATATCTGAGTGGGGGAAATTGCTTATTAAGTTTGCTGATTTATGGATTTACCCCTCTCTCCTTCACATAAAAAACCAAAACAAGAAACCCAACAGGAACAAAAAACTACAAAAAATGCCCTTGAATTGTTTTTTTGTTTTTTTTTTTTTTAACTTGCAGATGCATCAACAATCTGATCTCTTCAACAGGCACCTTCTAAAATGGGTTTGAGATCTCTGGCAGGGATGATGGGGGTTAGGCAGGGGCTGGCCTTTCTGTCTTTTTCCTTTTTTTGTGTTACTTAAGTGTTTTTCACAGGTAAGAATACATATGTGGGTTTTAAAATTATATTTGAAAACATCATTCTAGAAAAATTACAATGGTGAGTGCAAAACCTTTCATGATTCTGTGAGAAAGAAGAAACCCAAAGGTTCCCAGTGTTGGACACTGCTTGGAGGCTGCTGCTGGAGTTGCCTTGTACAATGTCAGCAAGSCCTCAAAATAAATTGCAGCAGTCAAAAAAAAWAAAAAAATCCTTTTTTGCAGAGTGCAWGAGAGCCAGAGAGGTGTCATTACATTTTCTCTGCAGTTAGTGCCTGCAAGTTTTAATAGCAAAATTCAGGCAGCTACACACTACAGAAGAGAACCCAAATTAAACATCTGSTTATGAGAAGGGCATTTTTTCTTTTTGCAGTGTCTGGGGAAAAATAATTCTCCCTCTGGTCATAAAGCCTCACACAGAGCCTAAAAACACTATTGGGTATTTTAATCAGGTTTTGACCTTAAAAGATTGTGAGAGAAATTCCAGTGCAATAATTGTGTAGAGTGTAAAGGTGTCTAATGCTGGGAAAGCTCCTGCACTTAGAGCTCTTCTGGACACATTAGTGCAGTGTCCTGGCACAGCARTGAGTGGCCCCTGGGACATTCAGCTGCCCTGTGCTTATTGAGCCACCAGTTCTGGATGAAATAAAAGCTGCCAGTAATTTCTTCCCTTCTTCCAAATTTTGGATATTTGAGGACTTCACCAGAAAGTGACAGGTTTGAAAATGGGATCAGCAAATTATGCAGCGATACATCTTCTATTTAAAGTGAAAGAGCAAAACTTCTGTATATCTGTGTGGTTTTTTTCATTCTGGCAGTAGAAAAAGGAGGAAAGGTGTTTTTTCTCCCCCTTCCTTTAATTTTTAAATCCTTTTTTTCTTAATTCCCATGTATATTCTAAGGAAGTTCAACACAGCTTCCCTCTTGCCTCATGAACTTAAAGGGCTATTTAGAGACTACCAAGGTTTGGTGGCTGCTGCCTTTTTATGTAGAGATGATGGGTAAATAAAGGCCAGCTGAGTAACTGCCAYGTTCACTGCCCAGCTGGAAGCATGGCTGGTCTTGTAGGATCAAGGATGGAGCTGGAATCTTGCAAACCATTTGGTGCATCCCAGAACAGGRGTGGCTGTGGAACTGCCTGGGCTCAGGGGGCACACYTGGAAGGTGATRAACTGGAAATGGTGGTTGGAAGGGGAGAGCCCTTGGCTGGCTGTGGTGAGTGAATTGGAGCAGCTCAGATCCTGGAGTTCTTTTCAGTTCATCCCTTTCATGTTTTGTCTGGCCAAACCAAAGTTACAGGAGAAAGGATTGCAGGTTTYCTAAAATTTAGCACTTAGAAGTATGTTAGAAGTTCTTCAGTCAGGTGCTTGAGGAATTACTTTATTCTCTCCCAAAACAGTGGCCTCCCTCCTTTTTTCTAGTGGCTGGTTAAGTCATCTCCCTTTTGTGGTGGGTTTTGTGTCATCATGAACCTGGAGGAGCAGGGTGCAAACTCCTGACTCCTCAGCCTAATGGGGGGACAGGAATTTTGGTGGGCTTGGGGCCTTTTTTAAACTCCAGCATTGCAGAAGCCCCTCTCAAACAGACTGCACTGAAGAGATGAGTGATGTGCCTGCCACAGTCTGAGTGTGCTGAGTGGTGCCAGGGGCACAGCCTGGGCACACTCCCTGTGCCTGGGGGAGCTCCTGGGGCTCAGAGAGCTGGGAGCTTCTGGACAACAAAGAATGGAGGCAGAAAAATCACTGTGAGCTCTTTGAGACAATCTAACCTGAGAATCATGGCAAGCCAGGAGCTGGCAGTAAATAATGCTCTTATTTTATAGACTTATTTTTACTTTGTTGTATGATACATTTAGGTTAGGAGATAGGAAGGAAGAAAAACAATCACTTTTCCTTGGTTTCCTCTTCTCCTCTCATTCCTAGCAGCATGCTGCATCCACAGACTCTTCATCAATCAATCTCCAGTCTCCAAAACACATGTAGACACAAACTCCTATTTAATCTTCCTAGCTGGAATATAATTAGGATAAAAAAWAATTTATTCAGAGCTGTGGTTTTAAAACAAGTGCAGATGCTTCTGAACTCCAATCACTTGTGACTTGACTGGGTTCAGGGCCATCACCTCTGACTGACTTTGGTGTAAGTGAAACCAACATCAGCCCAGTTCTTTGATTCAGGCAGCCTCCACCAGGTCACACCACACATTCAGAATGTGGATGCATCCAGAACTCCTTAGATTCCTTTAGAAACCTCTCCAGCTGATTCCTTTTGTTCTCCATCCTGGCAGCAGCCATTYTTATCCTCTTTGCTGTTTTCACGCATTGGAAGTCTATGCAAATTATGTAACTGGACATTTTACTGTTTTTCCTGTTTGCCCTTCCTACTTTAATGGCTGAGATTGGTGTCTGATTTCYACTCACTCTTCAGTGGTTTTACTGTTGTATCCTGGAAGTGTCTGTCCTGGTTTACTTTGCACCATTCAGAGTTGTTTGCTTGAAGCACTGTTAACTTTCTGGAGAGTATTTGTCTGAGATGAGAAAGGCTGTGAATGACATTGTTGCAACTGTTTTAAATTAAAAAGAAATATTCTCACATCTGGTGACTGTGTGGATTCTTGCTCTTTGCTCCTGCCTGAACTGAAGAGACAGAATGTGTTTTGGTGCTGCCTCTCACTCTTTATGCTCACATTTGGTGTTTTACTTAAAAAAACCCTGCACAGGGAACAGAGAGGTTTGTGAGAGTCTTGATTTCTTGTCACTCCTGGCATTTCTGTGGATTAAAAAAAAAAAAAGTAAAATCCCCAAGCCCTGAGTGGATATACAGCATGGCAAAAAAATAGAAAACAGGTTTAAGTTGGATTGCTTTGTTTGTTTTTAACTTTTACCCCTGGTGATGTTCTTTGATCACAAGAGTTGGCAATGTTTGTGTGGAATAGTGCTGTCATTTCACTCCAGATTTCTGCTTTATCATGGTCTGTAATTCCTCATGCTCAGAAATTTCTTCTGCTGCTCAGCAAAGGAGAAGTCTGTTTCCTTTAGGTGTCAGGACTTTACATAGAAATGTGACTTTTRGGACAAGAAAAAGAAGACTGAAGGGTGAGAACTTTTTATAGGATCATGGGACCAGCAACTGGAGGTAAATCTGCTGAGCTCAGTGACACCTCTTGACACAGAAGCAGAGGACATGTGAGATGTTGAGTGATAAATGGAGAGATGTTCAGCTTCTGAAGTTTAAACATAATGCTCTTTGGTTCTGGTTTCTCTTCTATCACAGAGGTCCTGTGTGACCATGGCAACTCCAGCCACGCTGCTCACACCCCTCGTGGCAACAGGAGAAAGTGGGAGAGTGGCTCCATGGGCAAGCCAAGCTCTGTTCAGAATTTCCAGGAATTTCCTGTGCAGGATTTGTGCCTGCTGGCTTTTGCAGCCTGTTAGTGGGAGGCAGTGTTGGATAAGTGACAAGTTACCACCTCTGCTCCCCTCACTGAGGTGGGCAGCAGCACTTTGTGTCCCTCACGTGTCCCACAAGCTTAACCCCAAAAAGGGCAGCACTGACAGCAGTGGTGGAAGACAAATGCTACAAAATTATTGAAAAGAGTTACTGAACAACTGACAGGTGTTTGGAGTGGGTGATGATGTTTTCAGATGTCTTTAGCAGTGATTTTTGAGCAGTTTTGTATGKGGATTTGGTGCTGATGTTTTTCTCCCACTCTTTGGCTTTAGGACAACAGTGCTGTGTTCTTGATTTGAGTTCCCTCTGGAGCACATAACCAAAGGATTTTCTTGCTGCTGCTTTGTCAGTGCATTTGAGCAAAAAAAACCTAAACTAGCCGTAACATCTCCCAGCAAACACACCAGTGTCAAGAGCCCACAGTTAATTTTGTCCTGACCTAAGGGTTAATGTGGTTTTTGTGTGTGTTCCCTTTTGTTCCTGATGGAAGGTTCTGGTTTAAGCCAGAGCTTTTAGCCAGTTGGTTTTTCTGACAGAGCTTTCCTCCTGCAGGCAAACCATGGCTGTGCCTCCTGTCTGTTTTTCTGGAGCAGCCCATGGAGCATGCCCATGGAGAGAGCCCTGCTTTTTCCATAGCCCTGCTCTGTCACTGTCACAGCCCCTCACTGGCTGGCAGCTTTTCTGTCCACAGCAGCACACAGCGATTTTCATCCCTCATGGCTGTGCTTGTGTTGGAGTCTCACAGCAGAAACACAGAGTAGGAATGACATCATCCTTGTCAGCACTTTCACCTCATCCCAGGAAAGACAGAACTGAAAACCACTGAGAGCCAGATCCTACAGTGCTACATGGAGAATTGCTGGAGTAGTGATTTCAGTCACTGCATGTTGGCTTCCCTTCCATAAAGGTGGGTTTGTGATGTTATTACTTCTGTTTTAATGATTGCATGGTCTCCAGGAAAAAATCTTATCTACTTTTCTCATTTTCCTCACATGGGCTGTACAGGCAGAGCCCTTTGGGCCAGCCCTGAGCTGGTATAAATTTCAGTTGTCACTATAATTGATCAACATGTCGAAATAAAAATCAATTCTAAAAATAACTCTGCYTTGGAGAAACAATGAATTTGGGGAAAATGAGAACAAAAGCATCTTCTGGACTTAATTTTTAAGCAGAGAAGCATGTTCACTTGGTAAACAACAGGATAGACCTCATGGTAAAAATTCTTTCAGCTGGAGGCTTAGATCCCTTCTTTCAGTTTAAGTCATTGAAGTCARGACCCTTTTCAAGTTGAAAAGAGATTTTGAAATATTTGAAGCCACAGACAAAGTTTATTTTTAAAACATATTTAAAAATTGCACAGTTATAAATACAGGTAAATAAATACAWTTTAATATGTGGAAAAGAACCCAAGGAAGGCATGCTTCCATTACAGTACAAAAATACTACATTGAGTGTGGTGCTCTGCAAAGAGTCATCTATGACCTTAATAAATTTAACACATCCAGTATGCACATCATTCTTTTTTTTTTTTTTTGAGGAAATAGATTATTTTAAAGAGCAGTGCAGGGAAACACCAAATTAAAGCATCAGTAAACTCTAGGTCTGTGTTTAATATTACACACAGCTGATAATGCACTAAGCATACAGAGGCAGAGTTACCTGTAGTAAAAACCTGACCTTTCCCCCCGTATGTTCTTACATTCAGGTTCTGAGTCTGGGTCAGTGTGAGCCTTTGTGAGGGAATGTAAACATTCAGGGGTCGGGCTGAGCTCCCACCTCCCAGCACTGCCAAGCCYTGCCCCTGCACTTCCCCAGGGAGCACTGGGAGTTTGTGCAGCAGCAGGGCTCTTCAGATGGCCCAGGTGAAAGCATCTGCCAACCCTGTWATCGCTTCTCTCCTCTATGCTGGCTTAAAAATAAAGCCAAAAGAACTGATGCAAGTTTGCAAAGGTTTTTCAAACAGTTTACAGCATACAGAAGAAGCCACACAGAATGCCTCTCAAAACTAGATAGTTTTATTTTACTCTAGATATGTTATAATCTGATATATAAAATATATTTATAAATTTTTTTTAAATTTTCTGAATTTACAATAGCTTACTGATATTAAAAAGGCTGTTTAAATTAAAGGTTTAGCCAATGTCGATGGCATTCTGTAAATGTAGAAGGGGAAAAGAGATCAAAGCACATCAAGTCTTGACCATGCAAGCTTGCTCAATGGGCTGTCACATATTGCAAGCATTTGTAAAGGTACAGCAGATCTTAGGAAAATTTAGATTCCTTCTGTCTCTTTMCCTTGCCTAATGGCAGTTACTTTATGGGCTGAGGCTCTGAAACGTCCCATGGATGCTTTGACACGTCCCATGGATGCTCTGACRTGCCTGCTTTTCATTTTGCCTACATTTGTTCAAAGTGTCAGTGATCTCTTCATGCACTCCTGTTCTCTGATTCATTTCACCAGTCCAAAAATCAGTAGAGCCATAATGAAGGAATCTGATTTTAGCCTAGGTAAGGTTTGATTAGTAGATAATACTGTATTGCATATCCACCATTTTTTTTTCCACAACGTGCAGTGCATTTTGTCTTACCATTTTTGTGAATACTTGGTATATTATTAACATTTATTACATAAATTCACTGTACAGACAGCTAAGCTGACAACACACCAGAAATCACATTTTTTTTCAACTGTGCAGGTAATTCATGCGAAAATAACGAATATGTCTGGTTYTGCAGATGCATGTTTGGGCAAAAGAGATCTACAAGAACAACAATTTATGCTTTGCTCCATTTCTCACTGGCTCCAACAGACAGTGGTTTGGGCCTCAGGCTTTGGCAGTGCCAGAAAGGACAGCAGTTGTTATTTCTGCCATGGAGGCTCTGTGGATGTTCCTAGGACACCTGGCTGTCCTGTGGTTGAGACCAGAGATGAAAATGTGAAAATCCAAACAACCCAGCTTCACTGTGAAAGCTGTGCARATTTAGCTTTTTGATTCTTGAGAGGGTACTAAAACATGTCTGCAAAAGCTGTCTGTTATACAGATGTCTGTTATTAATTAAACACTTGGAGCAAACATGAAACCCACAACACAAAGTGAATTCCAAGGATGGGATTTTAAAAGGGCTCTGCCTTTGGTCTAGCCTGTCCCAGATAATATGAACAACTCGGATTTGAGCCTGGCAGATGCAAAGGACTTGTAAAACATTCCACAGATGATACAATCAATAGTTTAAGAACACCCTATGTGTGAGCCTTCTGCATGCATTCTCTAAACACATGCTCAGGTAGCATTGCTGCATGCTCAGGGTTAATATTGCATAGTGGTTACTGGTTAATGCAGTTGCATGCAATATTGTCATATGAGGTTTTGTGTCATTTGAACCTCCCCCTTGATATTTTTACAAGTGCTGTGATTTATCAGCTCATGAGAAAATGCCACTAGATACAGAGATGTTTGTGTGTGTGCTTGAAAGTCAAATTGGTTCTTCCAGCTGACATAAACCAGTCTGTGGCCACAAGGCTCCCGTGGTCATTCCAGTTTAAATGGGTCAGCYAGAAATGAGCCTTTTGCCTTCAGGGCAGAGCCTCACTCCCTAAACAACCCCTGTGGTTCCAGTTCAGCACATGCAGTGGTGCCAGAGCCAKCCCTCCCCTGGGAATACCTGCAGGTGAACACATCATGCAAAGTGCTGAGCACCCTTCTGCAGACTCCAGCCTTACAGGGTTCAGCAGTTTGATGGATCAGGCTTCTAGGTCATAACTATTCCTAAAACTTTGCAGTGGACAAGGACAGTCCCAAGCTGGGGTTAGGAAAATGTTTGGTTTTTTTGGTTTTTTTTTTAATTGCATGAAATAGAAAAAAAAAAGATTCAGAAATTGGAATCAGTTAGCTGGCGGTGATAAATCACCTCTGGAAAAAGRGAGGAGTAACAAGAAAGGGAAGCAGGGGTGGGACGTGGTGATGCACCATTGCAGCATTACAGCTGGACCTCAACTCATAGATGCTCTACAGCATCCTGAAATGCCTGAGTCTCTCCTCTGCTAAAATCAGTACTCTGTATGTGAAACTGCTTCCCTAGACCTGAACAACCTTGTGTTTGTGTTACCTTCCTGCCCAGGGGAGWGGTGACCCTGCCCCTGCAGTGTGAGACAGTGATAGCCCCTGCTCCCATGCAAGGAATGCTGTTTCCCCTCTTCCTTCCTGCTCACCTGGGCAAGCAGGGGTGGCAGGAGGCTTTGGCTTGGTCGAGCTCCCAGGGAGTGCTGAGAACAGGACCCAGATTTGCTGTCTCTCACTCTCAGGCTCAATCTGCTCCTGTTCAGCACCTGCCTCATTTATCCCACCTCATGCCTGGTATAGAAGCACAAGTAGATGGATTTTCTATTCAGGTTGTTAATATGCTGCAGCCTCCTCACATGGTTCCTCTCGCTGTTTCAGGCAAATATACAAACTTGGCCTGGATATTTAAGGAAAGCCAAGAGGAAGTCAGCTCAAAGCTGCATCTAATCCTGYCTGCTGCACTGACAGTGCTTGGCAGAGGGGGCTGAAGGAGGATGGTAAAGCCCAGGATCCTAAGGAAGTGCCCAGAAGTCCCWAGAGTTGCTGGACCTGACCTGTTAGAGTGAGGTGAGCTCAGTCTCCAGCCACTGCTCCACACTGACCAGTCCAGAACTGTGTGAGATGTGCCACTGTCCCCTGTCACCTGCCCTGCTTTAGCCTTTCCCAGTGCCTTGGTTGACTGGCCATAGGTTACTTACAACAGGATGGGATGATCTCGAAGGCTGGGCACCTCTTTGGGCAGGTTTTGTAGCCCAGGTCCTGTAAGCAGAGCTGGGATGGGCTGGGGGCTGAGCCTCCCCAGGGAAGGCAGAGTTCAGCCCTGCTGAGTTGTCTCAAGGTTCCAGCTCGTGCCAGTCTCATGGGTGTGGAYATAGATCAGCAGATAAATGTAGTTTGGAGCAGTGCATCCCAGGATAAATCMAAAGTTATTCTGTTCTTTTTGGAGAGCCTTGGACTTGCATAAGGTTTTCCTAATGATTTCTGTGTTACTCCTCCATAGGCTGGAGGAGATGTTCAGTGAACTGTCATGAGAATCAAATACCCCTTGTCATCTGACTCTGAGAAATACTTTCTTTTTGTTGTTAATTTCAAAGATATAAAAATTAAAGTCCCTGAACTGCTAATTCCTCTGGGTAAGCACTGATTATCCTACACCACAGCACAAAGGATATTCTGGAAGAACTGGTGTGATGGCAGGGCATCAAGCAAAATCTAAGCACATATGCCTTTGCTTTACAGCCTCTTCTCAAAGCTGCCTCCCTCCTCTCTTATCACTTCCCAGACTCAATTGCACTGCACCTTCTGCTCTGCCTTATCAATAAAGAGCTGTCATCACACATCGCTGTCAAAGCAAAAGAGCAAACTGTTGTCAGCAGATATGCACACAGCAGCCCACTTAGCCAAAGTGACATTCCCAGGCAGCCCCATCCTTCGAGAAAGCTGCAGGAATCAGTTATGAAACACCTGATGATAACCAGGACTATATGTGCAAACAATGAATTAATAAAGCACTCTCAAAAAATTTCAGTAGCTGTTTTGGCATCTCTATTCAGTGGGAGAGAGTGAGGGGTAAGCCTTTTTGTTTTTCTAATGACAATTATTTTTATTTAACAACCCATAGATGGTGATTGATGTAGTGATTGCACTGTCTTACATGGAATTTTCCTTCAAGTGGTGGCTCAAAATAACAGACAGCTGCAAGAAACTTTAGGTTTGTACTGGTGAAACTGTCCAACTCCCACAGAGCATCTTTCTCTGTGATCTGTGCAGTTGGATTTCTTTTTTTATCCCTCTGAGCTGGATTTTTCTTCTAATGTTGTTTATAGGAAATGTGCTATTTGTCCCACTTTAACACATTCCAGTAGCTACTCTGGACATTGAATTCCTCACCACAGATCAACACATCTAATTACACATTTTATTATACACTATTCAGGAAAAATATTTAAAATACCAGCGACTGAAAACCACCTCCTAACAATTTCTCCTCCTTCTTTGATTGACACATTCCCCCTGAGCTAAATGTGTTTGATTGTAGCTGAATCAATCCATTCATCAGGGATTGGTACTGCCCCTGCCCTGCTCCCCATTCATCCAGCCAGGCAAAATGAGCATGGTGTGTTTATATACACGTATGTAAGCAGCTACACACACTGGTGTTATCCAAGGATTYTCTCTGGGAACATGGAGGTTGTGGAGAGTTTGGCTGCCATTTGCCATAACAGGAGGATCAAGCCTTGGTCTCAGTCCTACARGCATTATACAGACCCATTTCTTTAGGGAAAGTTTTCCCTCAAGCATGGTCTGCAGGCAGTAACTCCTAGGAATATTTTTCACCATTTGCAATGAGGATCTGTAGCTTGTTATGTTCTGACATGACATCACTTGCATACAACATGTATGTGCATGCACATGCATGTATATGTGCAGTACCTGATGGATGCATACAATAATCTTTCTAGTYATTTATGCAGTTTATATTTTCTTTGCATTTTTAAACTGAATATTGAACATTGAATAAGRATATTGAAAACCCTCTCGTTACATTTCAGGAAATTGTATTTGGTCCTCTCTGCCAACAAGGCCATCCTGTACAGTTGGTGACTAAAACAAAAGCATAGCATTATTTTACAAAAAGGAAGGTTAAAGTGCATAAGTACACAGAAAGGTGCAGACCCTGCCACGAGCTCCTTCAGACTGYCCCAGGTCAAGGACAGCTGGTTTGAACAGTGACAATTCCAGTGCAAATTGCCTCTTCTGCTGGCAACACTTGGCTTCCCCAAAATGTACCTGGCCTCATGCCACAGCCCTCCATGGACTGTGTTTCYCTTGACATTGCACATGGCTTGTGAGCCTGCAGAGCTGGGCCCAAATTAATCCAGGTACCTTTGGAAGCAAAAAACTGATTGCCAGCTAATAAATATATTCAAAACAAAACACATCCTTTTCACATGCATCTGTTTCCAGAGCTGTGTTAAAAATGGATCTTGAGGAGATTTTTCATCAAAGAAACCAAAGGATAGGGAATCCCCACTGTGGGGCAAAGTGGTGTCAGCATAGTGCAATGAGCTACTAAGCAGGTTCCTTGGATGCACTGCTTGCCATTCTAAAGTGCAACAACCATTATCTAGGTTTCTTCTTAAGATACTTCTCTTTTTACAGCTGTATGCATATAGAGAGCTATAGCTTGCATGGGATGAAGATTCTTCAGAAAYTGCTATTTCATCTAGTTCAGGGCTTTGTCTGATTAGCCACAGCTCATTTCAACCCTTTGAGTTTGAATTTATTTACAMTATTTTTGTGCTTTTGAACWTCTCCTTTATGARTAATATCKGAAGGAATTCCCCTACTGATCTAARTCATGATCTTTTGGAAAATGTGGTCATTTGGGGATGAGTAATAAAAAAGTTCTCTGTTTCCTAATACAATTTAATCAATTTTTGAATCCTTTTTATTAGGGCTCTAGATTAAAAGCTCTTARGAGAATGTCTAGATCACCCACGTTGGCAGCTTGAAATAGTTCTGGCTGGTCCATCATGGACAGAGCAATCCGAAGTGCTGCCCAAATATTGCCTGATAGAGCAGGGTGGGGAACCTGCTGTTGATTCCTGCTTTTCCTTTGCAAACTGAGAGCAGTGAGGAAATTGCTGACAGCCTCTCTGTAGGGAAG
>CADDXX010000067.1:1815134-1874501 GCA_902810485.1 Alauda arvensis | reverse complement strand
AAAAAAAAAAAAAAAAAGAAACAAGCAATATAATTTGCTTAAGAACCACAAGCAAACTTTCCAAAGTTCCAAGCCAGGCTTACATACATTGTTTTACAATGCAGTTCATCAGTCTCTATATGTGTTCTTGTTTGATTTTCATCAAGCAGGAGGGCATGGCTTGGGGTAACACAGAACTCAGATATTTGGGGGTATTGTCTGCATTGCAGCAAAGCTTCCCTTCATCTTCCCTGTCTTAACCTGACAGCTGGGACCCTGGAACATCACCTTYATTCCTGAAGGATGGTTTTGGTGGCACAAACTACTTGAAGCAGTTTAACTCAAGTTCCCCTCTCAAAGATAGGTTCTTCTATTTTCTTTTACAAAAGCTCTTAAGAGCAGGACTAATATTAATTGCAAGAACAATCCCACAGATGATAAGAGTATTTGCACTTAGAGCTACAAAAATGCTTTTTAGTCSTTTGTAAAAAGTTACGGCAACATTTTACGATAGCTGAGATCATAACAGCGCCAGCTTGAAAATGAATCTTCACTTGGAAGTTGTGATGCCTGACTTTGTTAACACATTTTTCATACTCACCTGTAGGCCCCTAGGTTGATGCAGCTKATCCCCAGGTTGTACCTGGACCTGATGAAGCCAGGCTGGATCTCCAAAGCTCTTGTGTAGGCYTCCACAGCCTCCTCACTGCGATCCCCGTTGGCCAAGGTGGCCCCAAGGCGGTTCCACAACGTGTAGTCCTGCAGAGAAAAGGAGATTTTCTACTGCAGCTGTCAAAAACCAGGCATAGTATCTCATTTTTGTTTGCAAAGGAAGGAGGACTGCAGAAAATAATAGTGTTGTGTCTTAATTGACAAGGGAATGTGAGGTTCTGACTCGTGATCGAAGGCTACGTTATATATCTAACATCATTAATCAGCTCACAGGTAGTAGGAATTGGACATGCATAAATCTGCTTCTAAACAGGGCTGCCTTGTAATTAACATTTCTATTTTGGGTCTTAAAATTTTAATGGCAGAAGTGGCATGTCATTAATAATAGCCTGATCCAGACAGGAAAAAGGAAATGGCCTGTAAAGCTAAATTTTTGAAAGTGTAAAAATGTGAAAGGTACCTCTGGTCGAACGGTTAAAGCAGCACTAAATGCATCTATTGCTCTGTTAAATTCTCCATTCAGGTGAAAAAGAACCCCAAGTCCYGTCTGCAGGTCTGGGTCTATCATATCACCATTCTGGTGAGCAGCCTCCAGGTACAAATCCTTTACTTCTTCAAGTAATGAGCTGGACAAGGGAGAAAAATAACTTAAAGATCCATCATACAGTTATTTACAAATATTTCAATGTTGATTGCATAGCCTGAAATTAAAGTCTTTGTAGTGGATTTATCAGAAGTGTTATACTCCTAAAATTTGTAAATGAGCTTCTTCATCATGGCAAAGGTTTACTTCAGGGTGCTGTTACAAACTCATGTCTGAAATATAAAAAAAATTAATCTATGAAATGAGGTCAAAGTACAGCCATGAACCCAAATGGAATGACATGAAGGTTTATTAAAACTATTCATATTAGCTGAGTTTCTCAGACATAAATCAGTTTTTACTGGCAAAAATAWTAGCATTTTTAAGAGGAATAGATAAGGGACCAGCCAAGACCCTTGAAGAAAGATGCCAAAACATGAGACTTCTGTGCCCACTGTAGCTTCTGAAAACCTTTGCACTGACAGCACCAGATGTCAGCAGGATGAAGCCAAAGTAGAATAACACACTTAGCAATTAAGCAGAACTTGCATATTTTATTTTTGCTCAYATGAAATTATCTTGTCAACCCAGGACTTGTAAGTGATGAGGGTAAAACATAAGGCCTGTCTTCAAAATGACAAGCAGTGAGATAGCCTGAGTGGTTTGGTTCTCTAAATCATGTTTATGCCTTTAGTGACTTTATTATGCATTCACAGTTCAGAAGTACTTGTTTATTGAAATCATGATGAAGGGCTGAATTTTTGTTATTTAAGATGACTGAAGATAAATCAATGACAAATGGCTGTGTTGTCTCTTGGTTAGAACCAGAACAGCTTTTAAACAAGCAGGTGCCACCTCTCAATGTTCTCAGTGAACTCACATTGTGCTGCAAAATGGCTCATTCCTGGATTTTACTGGGTTGGGATTTGGGAAAACAGCAGGAGCAGTGAGCAGCAGGAAAAGCACACACATTAGAGCTGGGTAAAGGCTGTGGAAGCAGCTGAAGGATGAGGGTGCAGGATGTGGGAATACAAAGGCAGGAGACAGGGATGGAGGAAAGTGATGGGAGTTGAGGAGAAGCATCCTTTTCAGCTGGGGTTTTTTGGCTTTTTTTTTTTTTTTTTAACTTCCAGGGCTGGCATAAAAGGTAAAGCTTTGAGTCATTAAATCAAATGTTGTCTGTTGACTTCCCTCTCCTGATATTAGAGACATGTTCTTCCATCATAGGGAACAGACTGGACTTCTACAGAACAAGGGGACACAGCAGGCACCATCAGTTCTAGGGATATCATTAATATTTCCACCAGGAGSATTTCCTCTGCATTTACCTTTCATCTGCTGTCTTAGACATCCTCCTGGTRAGTGCAGGGGACCCTTTTTTGCTTCTCACTATATACTTGTATTTTGGATTTTGCTTTATCCAGTTTCTCAGGGCTTGATAGGCTTCTTGCTGATGGCCAGTGTTGGTATAACTCACAGCCAGGGCCATCAGAGCTTTCAGGTTGTTTGGCTGCAGTTCCAAGCACCTGGGCAGAAAATAAAAAAGATATTGAGATATTTCTGCAGCCAAGCACAATGCTTGAATTGTTCCRAAATAATCCATGTGAAGAAAATCACAATCATCACCACTGTTCTGTTGAAAACTGGGGATGAACAAGTTCCTAAATCAGGCAACCCCTTGGATTTCTATCCAAGCAAGTTAATAAGGGACATATAAACAAATTTGATGAAATAGGTGAAATAACTTCATGGTTAKCAGTGCTGATGCCAWTGAATATTGCTTCAAATGGAARCATWAAAACCCATTACAGAAAGATRATAATAATRATAGTACTGATATTTTGGAGCTCACATTTTATGTACAAGAATTCTGTGATCTTCACATCTTCATCAACCTAAAAATGCAGTTTGGCATTCAGCAGCTGAAGGGAGYTCAACCCAATTAAGAAAACCTCTTCATTTAAGGCCAGACTACAGAAAATATGCCAAGTGGCTGGAATRTAAAAAAGGCACTTCATTTGCATCATGCCTAACTCATATTCATTAGGCCATGTAACTTTTTTTTTTTGTGCATGTACTTAGATTACTCCATGAAATMTTGCACTTATTTAATGAAACAGAAATATTAATCACTGGTCATCCCTCTGAAGTCACTGGGAGTTTCTGTATCTGTGTCAATGCTCTACTCTTTTAAGTAAATGATTCACATTCCAAGAGAGGAATGACATTAAATATCCCCAGGTTTCCACTACCCAACTCTCATCAGACCCCAGATTTAGGATTCATCTCCCTCTACCTTTGGAGGGCCACGATGGCTGCCTGCTCATTCTCATTCTCTGCCTGTGTTGTACCCAGGAACTGCCAGGCCTGTAAAAATAATAACCATTTAGYTTGTTAAATATATCCAACTGCAAACAGGRTTMCAACCAAGATCACTGTTAAACACAGGGGTGAGGAAAAGCAGCAGAAATATCCAGCMCTAACCACAGATTTTCTACAGTGTGCACACCAACACTCCCAATCAATGCAGTTTCTGAGTATCTTTGGGCCTAATAAATATTAATAGTCAGTGAATGCATGGGTATTCTGTCATGTAATCACATGCTGATTTCTTAAATTTGAGTTGCTATACCTTTAAATTTTGCTGCAATTTTATGGAAAATAAGAATAATTATTTAGCTGTATATTATATATATTAGGGGTTTCTAGGGAGCTTGGGGATTCTGTGCTTTTTTGAAATATGCTGTTTAATTCAATGTAGCACTAGATTCAAAGAGCCCTAGATACAGTATAAATATTTTTAACATTTCACAAAAAACAGACTTYAAATATAAACTAGTTGAAAATAACAACAGTAAAGAAATTTATATAACTTAAAAATTTTTTTCAAAAGCCTTGTTRAATCAAAAATATTCATCTTTTTGACAGTAGTGTTTACAAGATAGTTTGAAAACATCAGAATATGAAGAGAAGGTTTGAAATATTTCAAACAACCATATTTCAAAACCAGATCCTCATCCCGTGGAGAACTCGTTGTTATCTATTTAAAGGCACACCCTAATTCATAACCCTTAGAACCCAATGTTTCAGTCAGTCATGACTGGCAAAGGTTTGAGCTCAAAAACCATTGCAGCATTCCATGCTGGAGGGAGTTCCCTTTGCCAGGAGAAGGCACAGCAGTGGATACCTCAGCATCGTTGGGCTCCTGGAGAATTGCAGCCTCCAGGTACAAGATTGTAACAGGCAGGTCACCCTCCTTCATCTTCTTCAGTCCTTCCTCAAAAGCACCAGGCCAGTCTTTGAAGGGGTTGTCAGTGTGGAAATAATAACCCTGGAGAAGAGAGACARTGGACCCGTGGTGAATGACAACTTGCAGGGAAGAAAAAGTAGACAAATGCAATGACTCACTATTTTCCAGCTGGGTGTAAACAACCTTTGCTCTGTGGAAATGCCATGAGCTCCCCCGTGGAATTTCACTGACAAAAAGTGTAAAAAAGTCACATCACCAGGCATTTATGTTTCTGCTCTTTGTTTTTACTTTAGTTCTGAAGTTATACTCACTGGTATTTATGTTGGGCTCTCCAKCAAAGAAAATGTCAGCAGCTCACAGTGYCTGAGTGTGAGCAGAACTGACCCTSTGAGCCCAGGACATCCCATGTGATGGTGAAGAACACACCAAGCAGCTGAACCCTGCAGTGCTCAGACCCCCAGGGCTGCTCAGTTAAAATCCTGAAATCTTCAATTAACCTCACAGATACAGAACAGTGCTGCAAGCACCTGAGTTTTAGTATTCCTTTAAGTTTTGCCTTTTTCTCTTGTCACTGCAGTGTCAAGGGTGTGTGGTAATATCAGCTACATTATAGAAATAAAATTAAAATACAGAGTGAAAGAATGAAGGAAAGAGTCTTCATAATTTCTAGCCTCAACAGTGTTTGAATGTGCCAGCCTAGATATTTTTATTTGGTGCTTTTKCTGAAGTTCCTGTCTTCAAAAGTGCCCACAAATCCAGCAGTTCCTTGTGATCCTTTCAGCTCAATTTAGGCTGTGTGCAAGTCCAAACATATTCTCACTGTGGGGAGGTCTTCTAAATCTGCCCCACCCACAGGCAATTAAAGAGGATGAGTTCTCTGGGGTAAAATTAGCTTCAGTGTCCAAAGGGTTCCCTGGAAGAGCTGAGGCTCATCTCAAATTTGCACCCCTGTGGGATGTACTGAAATAAAAAACTTGCTGTTACCTTCTCAATGGTTGAGATGGTCACTTGCCCTGGTGTTTCCTGGTTYTCTGAAATCCAGTTTCTGCGAGCCATTTCTTCCCATTCTGCTTGCATTTTATCCCAAAACTCTGTGTCAGACTAGAAGAAAAGGAGAAGAGAAAATTAACAAAAAACCCCTTTAAAATAGAATTTGTTTATTTATTAAAAAACAAACTTCTGAATTTCTTTCTGCCAGTGGTCTGGGTGTCAATTTTGCTGAGCAGTATTAATAATTATTATATTATTATTATTAATAATTATTAATCTATTAATAATCACATGGACTGAAATTGTACAACTCTTGTTTGGAATTCCATATAATTAAATTTAATCTCTTGTATTGGAATGCATCTTGTCAACAGAAAACTCCTTATCTCAGAGGCAGGGTATGTCCTATTTGAAGCAGGATTTKCAGCAGCTTACACTGCATCTTATTGATGCTAACAGCAAATTGCTACATMAAATGTGAAGGCAATTAATGCTGCAAGTCCCTGGACAAAGAAAAGASAGRAAAAAAAATAGAAAAATCAACTAAGTGCATATGCAAAAGAATAACAATAGATAAAACAGTTTGAAAAAGAGCAAGCATTGCTTACTTTGGTATATTCAGCATCATTTTCAGCTATGAGAAAGAGAAGTGCCAAAGCTTAAACAGAGGGTGTTTGCATAAGGGATGTAATACAAATTGGGCTTTCTGACATAGTGGAGAAATCTTAATACTGCATTGTATACTACTCTGCTGCTGGTGAGAGGAATCTACAAGAGATTATAAAATCATAAAGTAAGATTAATATTTAGCTCAAAGATGAGGGGAAAATGCACATACAAGGGAAAGAGAAATGATGAAAAACAGATGAGATGTAGGACAACCAATGAGATTAGCAACGACCAGAAGGAGGGAGCAACTCTGGCTACCAGAAAATGATGCCAAGAAATATAAATAGAATTAAAGAAGGGGAGAATCCAAATTAGGGTGCTACTTCTTCAGCTTCCACACACCAGTCATGGGACTCTGCAAAGGACAACCATAGCAGAGTATTTGCAGAGCACTGCAAGCCTTYCCAAAATTCTCCTGTTCCTACAAGGGCATGGATGGTGTTTCAGTGAACTGACAGCACTGGGGGCACAGTTTCTCAGCTTATTTGGATCAAAGACAACAGCACGAATCTATTGAGGTTTAGACAGAACCATTTGAGAGCAAGGTGCTAATCAAAATTAATTGAAGGTTTTATGAACAGGTCCAGACAGTTTTGTGTGAATCTTTGTTGCAAGGTTGACAACTTTGGTAGAGCTCCACAGCCAGGCATGATTGGAAAAATAGAGCTCAGACTGTGATTTCATGGCTTGCTGCAACCCTCCTTGGTGCTGGGGAAAGGGAAATGCCCTTGAGGAGGAGAACTGTAAATATTACACACATTTGAGTATTGTAAATATTGCAATCTTTGCTGAAGGCCTAAGTCTACTTCAGCTGCCATTAATAGCAATTTTTTCATTGAGTTCAGAGGCAGGAGGGTTAAAWTAATGCTGAGCCTTTCTGAAAACCTGGCTTTGGATCAAGGCTCCCAGATCTAATTTTAACTCTATTTGCTGCACCACCAGTGCCAATTAACCTCATTTCAATGTTTTTGCCACCTTAAGGCTGGCAAAGGACTTTGCACAAACCAAAAGTTTTCAGACCAGCTGAACACATTTAACACATTCTTAGATCATCTGCAGCAGACAAGGGGAATGACAACCAGGAAAAATGTTCCTACCATCTGACTGCTTCCAAGCAGAAAATTCTGCATTTTGTCAAAGAGGCTATTTTTACTCATAGTATTTAAAAATATGCTGAGCAGTTAAACAAATGGGAGGCAAAGTATTTCCAGGCTCTTTATTTCCTATGATCCAATGAAAGGGAGCAGGGGACATATTTATAAATTTACTTATTGTCATAACTTTTAGAATTTTGCCTGTCCTGTTTTGACAAAAATTAATTTGCAATATTCCTAACTGACCAATGCATTAGAAAGGTTCTGTCATTGTTSTCTGAATTACTTCATTACCATACTCTGATGTGAAAGACACAGTTAAGTTAAACTTGTGTGCTTAACTAAGTAAGATTTCCTTAGCTGCTATCTTCTTGAAACAAAATCTGAAAATTTTACTAAAGTTTAGAGATAAAAAATATTGAAGAAGGCAAAGATTCCCACTGTTGTTTTGAAAGAATATCAAATAAAATGCATCTGAATGACTCAAGTTCCTAATTTAAAATATGGTTTGGCCAGTTTCAGGCCCATCCAAAGAAATGTCTWAATAGTGAGACAGGAATATTGTAGGTACAGAAAGGACTCCAACCAGTACTCATGGGAACCACAAAGCTGATGGCCCTGGAATRTGTTTTCCTAGGCTAGAACAAATTAATCCCATCTTTTTCCTCCCATTGTCACATAATTTAGCTGTAAAGTGCTCTGGTGCTTCAAAGCAGTACATTATACAGCAGATGGTTCATGTGACATTGTGTTGTAAATAAAATGATGCTGGAAAGGACAGCTCAAAATTTCTTGTGCATAAGCTCACAAAACWGTGTAGCATCTGCAGTTTAATCAGAGAAATGTGGAATAAGTAAATAACAAACCAGTTTTTTTTTCCATCTCTGAGACACTCCTCTGTTGGAAGTTTTTGCACCTTCTTGGTTTTATTTTTATTTATTCTAATTCATCACCAGTAGGATGGTGGCTGATAAAACAATTGCTTTAATGGAACATAAGTACAGGATGGATATGAATCCTCATCCTGGCATTTTAAAAAAAATTCAAACACAATTTTTTTGTGAAACAGAGCTAATTATTATAAGGACTGTGTTAAAACATAGTTCTTATGGCACTTGGAAATTATTGAGACAAAAAATCATGGGGAAAAACTCAAATCCAATTTCCAGRATAACAGAACAGGTAGTGAGGTCTGCAAGCACCCAAACACTGCAAGGGACTCTGGTCCCTCTCTAGTAAAAAAGCTATTTTACTCACCACTTTATTCTTAAAAGATTCCCAATGGCATAGACATCTTTAAACCTTCTTAAGAAAGAATTATCTCACAAATCTTCATTAATCTCAAAGTYTGACATCTTAAAACCATTCCCAAAGCTCTCAAGTGAGTACTGGGTGGGGGATAAAGTTTGGTGTCTTCATTTACTGAGTTGTTAATTAATTCCTTTCGAACTAGGCCACAAAGAACCCGAGATTTACTTCCTTGTCTCGATCAGTTTTCTGGCTAATCTTTCCACTTGGAGCTTTCCCAAATGAAGAATATTACAGAAACATCCAAAGCYTAAAAAAATGAATTTTTGACCCGTATCTATTCTCTGCTTAAGAAAGCACTAATCTTTCTGAGATGGGCTCCAATTCATTTCAATCACTCCAGCTTTCTTATCACTTCATTTTAGCTAGGATGAAAATTCAGCTCTATTCATATGCAAATGGAAATAACTGCTCTATAAGGTCTTGAAGAATCCTTTCCTTTACATTTTAACTACCTGGCCCAGGGTTCTATTTTAAGCAGGAAGAATAACTTAAGGTTGCCAGCTACAGTTGGGGAAACATTTAATTTGATTCCTTTTAATAGCCATATTTGAGACTACTTTAAARTATTTTAACAACCTGTCTCTGTTGCCTCAGAATGACCTTTTAGTCTGCAGGGTTTTGGGTTTTTTTTACAATATATTCTCCTCCTTACTTTACTCTGCAAAGTAATTCAATAATGTCTTCTAATCTGTTGTTGGACTCTACTCATTTTTCTTTCTGCTGAGTGTCTGGAAACTCCCCATCACACAAGTTTCTGGCAATTGCAGGAGTACTGACATCATTTGCTTAACCACCAGCATCAGATTTATTCCCTGTGCTGCCTTCACAGGACACAGCACAGCCCGTCCCACCCTGAGCATCAGCCTGCAGTGCAGGTGGGAACATCTAAAGCATTTTAAGCAGTGGTAATTTGAAAGCAAGTTCCCTCCTTTCCTGCCAGGAGCAAATGTGTATGATGTGTGACATCAAAAACATCTCCTGAGCCTCACCAGCATTTTTTAATGAAGAATTTATTTGATCTGGAAAGAAAATATGCCTTCCATGCTTAGTTTATAAAAGAGCTAATTTACTGATTGTGTCCATTTTAGCTTTGTATGCTGAGACCAGATTTGTTTGTGTGTGCAATAAAATCCCAAGAAACCATGGTAGAAACCCTGCATCTTACCATAGCATATCATGAAAACAAAACTTTACAAATCAGATCAATTACTTCAACAAGAAATTCTCTTTCTAGCCAGAAGCCCTTCCCAGATTTAGGCACAGTTTTGTTTCTCATCAGCCAATATAAACCTAGAATAGTTCAAGTGTCAACACTGGAATTAGAATGGTATAAAACTTGAGTTAGAATAATGTTAAAATACATGACTGAAATTTAAATCTAAACTCAAACATCCCTAAAGTGTTCTGGATGGTTGTGAGACTAATGAGCCTGCAGCCCATGCTAAAAATAACCATATTTGAGGAACTGGTTTCACAGCTTCATCCTCTGCACCCTAAGAACTCATTCCAGTGGCTGTTACATAATTTAGGCTGAAATTCTGTCCTTGCTGGAATGGAGCTGTCTTGGCTCTTTGTGGCAATGGGATTTTGAAGGGTTGCCCATGGAACCCCTAAGGTAATGGTGCTCCAGATCAATGCTTATATCTAATTTTTTGTTGAGTTCTGCTTAGAACCTGTATTCTACTTTGTGTCTAGACAGGATCAGTTTGGACTAGTGGTACAGGACAACAGTCAAGAGATGTTTTAGATGTTGGAAATGTAGAAGTTAGTGGAAAAAAAAAACCCCAGAAGTGCAATAAGAGAACTATTCAAATGCCTTTATCTTTTCAAACCAAATAGATTTACCAGAAAACAAGAATGCTCCTCTGCTTAGTATTCTTAGTATTTCGTAGGGGAGACCTGGATTGTGTCTGGCCTTAAAGAACTGATGGCACACAATTGCTGGGGAGAAATGTTTCCCTCTTTTATTTGTGGTTAGGAATTAGCTGCATTGATGGGGCATTTACCCATTTGCTCTTGCAATAAAGATCCAGCTTAAAAACTAGGTTCTCTCTATAGTTTTTTATAGCTAAGGGTTTTTGATTTCATTTTTTATAAAGAGACAAGCTGTTATTTTAAATTAACAGCTCCATGAATTGCACATTTTCTCTGTTTTAAATAATCCAATTCCAACTTTCTCCTCTGCTTGTGCTGCAAGATAAAAAAGAAATCTGTAGAACATCAGCTGAAAATGAAAACAGTAAATGAAATAATACCTCAACAGCTGCCTTTGCTCTTTCAAATTCCTCCTCCAAGGAGTGATTTCTGGAGAGAAGAGGTGTTCCCCAACGCTGCTCCTTACTTGACCGTGCCTAAAAAATAGAAGAATAAATCAGAAAGGGATGATAGACTCTCTGTCACACTTCTGAGTTATTTCCTTAATTGTCTAGAGCCCCAAATGACCTTTTTCTTGGGGAGAACTACTTGTTTCCCTGCATGAATTCCTCTGAATTGTCTTACACTAAGCAGAGACCACTTCTCATGGGAAGCAGAGTAATTTATCTTTTCCAGATTTTTCTTTGCACTCAAGATGTGTGAAAGATAAAGAGACATCTGAGAAAAGGCAATTCAAGGCTTGGACTACAAAAGGAGAGAGCTGACTATTTTGTGTAAGGCTTTTACCTTCCTTGTTCCTTCTGCATTATGACTGTGGGAATGCATTCCACTGACAATGATCCAGGAAGAAAACAATTGGTTTTCCCCTGCACATTTTGTGGTTTTCTTTCAGGCTTTCCTTTGGGATCACATTGGAGAGCCAGGTTTGCCCTGGATTCCAGGGCAAAACCTTTTTACAATCAACATCTCTCTTATGTACCACACTTGGTCAATCCCACTGGAAGCACATAATAACTTTTTCCCTGTTCTTTTTCTGAAAACAGTTTTTTGTTTTTTTTACAAAAGGCACTGTACAAAACCAAACAACAGTTAAGGATGGCAGAAAAAGCACAAAGTGGCCTAATCTTGCTAAACAAAGCTCTGACTGCTAATCCYTTCCCTAGTGCTTGTCAAGAGGTTAAACTCATTAGCCACTTGTGTGCCCATGCTCCCAACTGCATTAATTTCCCTGATTATACTTCTGATGACTGTACTTGCAATATTCAATTTCTGTGAACCACACTGCTAAAAGACTAATTTTGATCACATCAGACTCACTGGGCAGTCTCTGCCAATGTTGGAATGGGCACTGCTGGGATGGAACATCTGACACATTTCTGAGCCCTCATTTATGTCATGTGTGATGTATGCTCAAACATTTCTCWGTGCTTGTACACACATGCCTGTTCTCCTAGAAAGATGACATTCATTTGTTAAATGAGCCCTGGGTTTTCTGTTTTGTTCCTCTGGWCTCTCAGTCAGAGAGTGATGAGTGAAATGCACATTGAGTGGATGAAGCACATAAGGAAACGATGATACAACACAATTTCTGTGAGAAGCACGTGGTGGTGGTGGGCACTGTGTGTCCTCTCCTGTGCTGCCCTCTGGACTCTGCTCTGACAGGAAACTCAGAGTGTGAGGGAATGCCTACACTGAGGATATATTGTTTCTGCTTTCACATCTTCTAGCTCTAGTCTATGTTTGGAAAATACTGTTTGCCTTTGGCGAGGCCAGGAAAAGATTTCAGGTTGTCACTGAAAACAAACCAAACCCCAGTCCTMTACATAAAACAGTTCTTTTACTGATTAATGGAATTTAGGGCASAAGAKATAACTGGTTTAGATCATTCATTTGTCTGTGTATCACATGTTGGCATTTGTCACTCAACACCCATGGAACCAAAATTATATTTATCAGAGAATAAACTAAGGTTGTCTGCAATAAACACCTTTGAGAAAGCTGCTTGGGTTTAATTTAAAGTTATCAAGAGACCTTAATGTCATAACTTTGTTTGCAGTTTGTTTAACTGCCCTCCTTGTTTCTCTTATTAATTTTGTTTCCCTCTTATTTTTCCTTCTTATTTTACCTCTTATGATTACTTCACCTCTTATTATTACTTCTTATTTTTTTCCATACTATTTAATACTCCTTATTTTCTCTCTAGAAAGGTAGTGATGATTTTAATCAGGCTTTAGTGATTTAAAGACATTTAATGATATAAAAGCATTGCAATATTAAATATTCTCAATATGAAACATTCCAATTTTAAACTGCCTGTGCCACTTTGACTCTGTCTCTTAATTCTGGATGGCCATACAGACAAGCAAAGTGAACCCTTTATTGCAGCACCTGCCTTGCTGCTTCTCTAGGCAGAAATCAGGTGATCTCCTGTCTCCCACTAATTATGTTTGCTTCTACACACTCCTCTTCCCCCACACTGCACAGAGCACACTCCTGTTGTTTCAAACTGCCTTCCWGCAGAGTGTTGTAAGCAGAGCCTGCATTTCTGCTCTGAAATGTGTGATTTTCCAAGGGACTGTATTGCAATACATATTTATACAGGTGTCTTGATCACCAGCTCCTTTTTACATACCCCTTTTTTTCACTTTTTTGATTCCACTGTTGCACCATATGGAAATTTTCTGAGGAATTGGCTGGCATGTTTATTTTCAGATCAATAAAACTGAAAAACACTGTTTCTCTTTGGAATGCCAGAGCAATCCCTACGTGATTGCAATTCCTGGTAAATAACTACTGCTCCTGAAGTCCTCAGGTGAGCCAGTTTTAATCTGTTTAACAACTGCTTTATTCACACTGTGTGGTGACACTTTTACAATCAGAATATGACATGTTAATTCAAAACTCTTGTAGAATATCACACATCAACATTTATCAACCGGACCTGTAATCTGATCAAAGAATTACATTTGTTTTTCTTGACACAGGACTCTATTGATAGGCTCTAATTATGTTCCTGGCCTTTTCATTATTTATGACTTGGCTCCTGCAAACCACTTAATTACTTCTGCYTTTTACCCATTTGTTTCCAGTGACTGCCACTCCTCAGGTCAAGGACAATCCTGTAAATGAGGATGTTCAGAATGAGCTGTACTGCAGAAGGGCAGAGTGAGCTTCCAGGGGCAGCACAGAGGTGAGGRGGAAGAGGACAAGAAGCACAGAAGTCCCCTCCTCTGCCACGTGGCAGAGTACCCACTTTGTCCCCAYATCATCCCCACAGAAACAGACTTTCTCCTCTATTAAATGAGCAGTAGGAGGTGAAAAAAGGTCATTAACAGAACCCACATAAGCTCCATTTGCACATAGACAATGCAGAGTTGTACTGTGGGTTGTGACACCCAGAAATGAAAAGCCCCAAACTCGCTGATTTTTTGTTATTCCAGGGAGAGGGGGGATGGGAGGGGAGTGGCAGCACTGGAGAACTCCACARCTTCAGCAGGTGATGGGTGGGACTCTGCAGTGCCTTCCCCAAGGGAGCCCCAGCAGTGGGCCAGGCTGTGTCTGAGGCTGGACTCTGGGGTTTGACATTCTCACCTCTCTACAACGGAGGTGCTGGAGCTGATCATGGCTTSTGTGCTCAGGGACAAAACCTCCCATTCCCATGCATTTGCACACACTTCCCTGCCCTTGTATTCTCCTTATGTGCTGCTGGACCTTAACTGTTGGTGAGAGGCTTAAATGACAGTCTTAACTTTTGATCAAGTCTTCAAATMATGAGCTWAAYTGGTCCCTTGTAACTCTTCATTTCCTTAGGGTAAGTGGCACATCCARGGAAASTTAGGGCCATTAYTCTTTCTGTAGCTRTYTGGGAGAAGTGGGGAATYAATTTTGTGTTCTAAATATTATTGCCTCAAACTGGAGATTTCTAAGTTTTACACTGTACCTTTGTCTAAGAGCATTGACATACTGGAATTAGGTACAGATTTTTAGCAGGCCAGGGGTTTTGTATACTCTGTGTGAGCAATGAAATGTTTAAAATGCCCAGGAAAATATTTAAAGAGTCAAAACATGAGCAGACATAGACATGCATAGACAATGGCACATATGATCTCCCTCTGCAGTTTATAATTTTAAGATTAAAAACAAACCTTCAAAATCCTCCTCCCCCCTGCTCCCCCCTCCCCCAGAACTGTAGGATATCTCAGTACCAATTAAAGCATGACAAGGAACTTTTCAGAATGGCAGATAAAAGAAAGAACAAGGATGCTTTGAGCCAATGCAGTTTAAGAGTTAATAATATGTAAAATATGTAAAATATGATGTGAGACAATGCTGACAAGCAAGACAATCACATCCAGTGACATCCACCAGTGCCCTGCCCATTTCAGCCTTCAAACACATTTCTCCCCTCATAGTTCAAAGCTTGTCTTGGATTTTGTATTGGCACAAGTGCTGGTAAACAAAGGATTTTGTTAAGAAGATTGCATAATTTTAATGAAAATATAACCTAGTTACTTAGAATTTCACTTTGAGGAGCTAAATCTAACATGTCAAAGATGAGTGATGAGGTGATGGGGAAACTGCTGATGGAAAACTGCCACAAGTTTGACAAGATGAAATCTTCAGGGTATGGCAGAATGTGTTGCATTTGCAAAGGTTACCCTTAAATGAGATAGACAAGACCTACAGAGGACAAAGTATGGAAAACATATGCTTTRATAAAAGCCCTAATGTAATTTCTTTTGCAAGCAGATTAAGAACTTGGCCAAGACAGATGAGCCTGTGTGTTGGGAGCTGACAGCTTTGACACCCCAAGTACCAGCAGGATGAAGYAGGCAGTGAACAAAACCACATTTCTGAGTAACCTACCTAGAATGAGAACACATTCTCACTTCAGGTMATTTCTCTGCATTAATAATTACCAGTTTAACATTTTGTTGCTCAAATGGACCACAAGTTTGAAACAAGCAGGTTACGACAAACCAAGACAAAACATGAAATGTACCAAGACAACAGGTAAGAAATTTAATCTCTGCTTTGTTTTTCAAGCTGGCTTRTTCAGCTTCATGGTTTTTTGTTTTGAAGTATCAGGCATTTTACAAAATATCATGGAGCCTCAACTGACTGAACTTAAACTGAGTGAAAAATKTGGATTTTTGCTTCTGCAGTTATTSCAGTGGAAGATAAAAAGGAAATAGATCATGTAAAGTAAAGAAACACTGCATTTGTAATTGCTTTTACAGAAAGCCACAGCATTTAAATGCTGTGACTGTCTATCATGGTTGAGCACAAATGCCCTGGAATTCAGATCTTTTGGGCTGAGGAACAGCTTCCTAAAAGAAGATCAGAGGTGCTTCAGTATGAGCTGAACAAAGCACGTGAGAACACACCATCCATTTCAAGTGGGTGGCATTGTGGAATAGATCTTTTCCATTACTAAGATGTACAAATATATTGTAGAGAAAGGAAAGATATCATGCATTACAACCAGTGTGGGGCTATCCAGAGGGGAAAAAAACCCTGTTTGTAATGTAGAGTGGCAGGGAAGTAAAGGACACTTTTTTCCTAAGAAAAACCCAAAAATGGATCTGATAACTGGGTTCTACTTCCACTTTCTGAGAACACACCATCCATTTCAAGTGGGTGGCATTGTGGAATAGATCTTTTCCATTACTAAGATGTACAAATATATTGTAGAGAAAGGAAAGATATCGTGCATTACAACCAGTGTGGGGCTATCCAGAGGGGAAAAAACCCCTGTTTGTAATGTAGAGTGGCAAGGAAGTAAAGGACACTTTTTTCCTAAGAAAAACCCAAAAATGGATCTGATAACTGGGTTCTACTTCCACTTTCTGAAAAAAAAAAAATTTAAAAAAATGGTGTATAATCTCAGGATACACATTTGGCAAGTAGTGTTTCATCTTTCCATTTTCAAATGAGGCTATTATTTTTCATTAATGTCCAGATTTTCTATCTGACAGAAAGTTTTTGAAGTCCAGGCCTAAAAATAACTGTGGAAGGTGAGAAAATMATTTTCAACTAGAAACTAATCCAGCAGAAAACTCTCTCTTCCCCCTTCCAGTGGCAATGGCTGAAGTCTTTCAGTTAAAAAGTAAGAAGCAGCAAAGAAGGTGTGTGAACAACCTGATCTATTGGAATGCATATATAAATATTTGCACCTGTCTGTGCACACATACATGCAACCCTCAGTAATCACTTCCAACAAGACCTGTCCAAGACACAAAACAACACTGGAATTGGGCAAATCTACAAACCTTTAGCCCAGAGCCCTCCGTATTAGAGTTCCTTTTCCAGCAGGAAAAAGTCCTGTGACCACACTGCTCCCCCACCTGTGGAGATAAACTGCTAATGAACATTGGTGTAAGGATTGCTTCCTGTTTTCCTTAGCAGTTTCCCAGTTCTGGGAACTCCTGCCTGACCAAGAGACCTAAAGGAGAGATAYTTATCATGGGCAGGGAACCACTGGAAGTCTGAATGTCAGAGGGAGGGAAAAAGATGGTGCTGTGAACTGTAGTTTGAAGTTTTTCCCTCTGTACAGGAAGGTCACAGTTCACTGCAGTATTAAACTGTGAATGTTTCAGATGCTGACAGTTAATTTCCATAACCTATTCATTTCAGAGGTGAGGGAAGATATTTTCCCTGATGMTCCTGAATATATCCCTTGAACAGTTCTCCCAGAATGTCAGTGGTTAGCCAGTGGGAAGTTCCTGCTTGCCTTTCAATTGTTAATAAACCTTCCAAATCCTCTTACCTGTATTGCAGGTGCAAGTTCTAATTCTGATGCTGAATCAGAGTCCAAGGCACTCTTGACATTAGCCAGCTCAGACTGGGATCTGTTTTCTGTGGACCTGGAAATAATGCATTTACACACTCAGCACTGGGACAYGCTGCCCTTTGTCTTTCAGGTTCACAAGCACACACTGATCAATTAGGTTATTGCTTTCAACTGAGTTGTTTAAGTTGCAGTTACCAAAAGTGCCTGGACACTTCTTTGTGCTCTCTTCTATTTCACAGACAGGGAAACTGAGGCTACACAAAGACACAAGGCTTTGCCTCAGTCAGTGTCTAACAATCAACCACCACAATRAAGGATTTCACTGCATGTCTCTGGAGAATTCTCACCACCATTATTAAGTAATTGCACCTGCTRCTTTCCACAGTGTTAAAAATTGCTGTCAAAATGGCATTTTAYAGTGCACTTCCTATGGTACATTATCCACCATGTGTGCTTGAACACAATTAATGTCAATGTAATGGGTTTAATAATATGATTTGTTATCAACCAAGCATTTCTGTGAATTAAGAAAGCTGGGCTGGAAATACTTTTTTCAAGGAAAGCAAAAAGTTGTACCATAAAATCTCTTTTGATGGAGCTCTGGATGATGTTGATGTTCTCTCTGCAGAAGGGTGGGCCTTGCTMGTCCTGTCTCCATGAAAACTGACATCATCCCACTTCTCTATCTGTGTCTGAATATCAACTGAAAAATAAAGAATAGGAAAATATTAATCCTTTAATGAAACTACTGCTGAAGATTTTATCTCCTYTGTAAAATATGTGTTATAGAGAAAAAATTGCCACCAAAGCCTATATTTTAATAAAGATCCAACATACAGAAACATTGTGCACCTTTCTAGTGGATATGGTGTGAAAATATYCAGAAATCCACAACATTTTTCTAAACCTGTTAGCATTCATGGTCAGAATGGAGTGTAACTCTGACCTAAAATCAGTGAATTGTATGTAATTTAGAGAAATTGTAAAAATGAAGCTTCTTTTAGAGACTAACATGTTAAAATTACTAGGTAGGCAACTGGTATTATTCAGTTGTGTCAGACTCACTTTGCAAAGTTCAGCTCCTATTTGAAGATAAAGGTCTCTGAAAGAATTTCTGTGTTGATGAATGGAAAATTTGCTGCCTTGGTATAAATTACATTTACCTTGCAAATTTCTCAGTTGCACTGCAAGTAATTTAGTTTGGATGGAACTAAATCAAATTCACCTTTTCCAAAGCTTGTCCATAGATCAGGCTTGGCAGGATATTGAGTTGTTTTGGGGATTTTTTTCAGTCTGTAGAAATTTATTTATCTTGTTTATTCTCAAGAATGTTTTTTTTCCTCTTCTATGCATAGATAAAGCAGTGTTTACAAATATAAATGTGCATTTCTGACACCTGCAGTTCTGAAAAGGACATCAATATGGGCTGCTTCTGGTTTGTATCCTTTACCTATTTCTCATCACACCCCTACAGATTTTTCTACCATTTTACACACCCTGACTAAATTCCTTTCTCCAAAGAAATTTCAAAACTTTCTTAGCACACTTAGTGACAACTTAATAGGTAAAATGGAAAAGGCAAAATGTAAAATGTGTTCACAGTGTTTAAAAGGTTTAAAGTGCTTCAAGTAGTTTGCAATGGGGAGCAGAGGTTACACTGCTCAAATGTGGTGCAGCAAAAATCCTGGTGCTGCTCATTATTTTGTGATAGTGGCCAGGAGAAACTTGTGCTGAGCAGGGCTGTGGAGCACTGATTAAGTATCTACACTCTTACCTAAATCTAGAGAAGACTTGTCTGCAACTCTGACAGCCTGGACTTTCTGCTCAGAATCCACACTGATCAGGTCAGGATTCTCTGTCTTCTTTCTGTGRGTTGAAGCTTTTAAGCCTTCACTTCTTGAAGGATTCTCTGATTTCTTTGCTTTGTTTTGGGTTTGTAAGACAGGTTCACTAAGATCCAAGAGATCCAGACCTGTTGATAATACTTAGAGACAAAATGTTAAAATTCAATGTTGCTTTAATTCAAATAGCTCACTTTTTAAGATTTTTTTTTTTAATTGGGGGAAAATAACTACTGATGTGTTTGCATTTGCTAGGGTAAGTGTGTATTTCCTGTGAAAGATGATGACCAGTGTATTAAAATATGTCTGGGGATTTCAAGTGCTTAACTGATTTAGTGGATTTGCAAAAAAACCCTTTTCCTCTGAAAATCTTAAAGACATCTGATGTCTTATGGCTGGGGCCTTCACAGGTGAAACCCTCTTTTGTGAGAGTTCCCTGTTCAATTGAGCTTTTAGGTAAGATTTGGTTTAATCTTATGATTTGTTGAGCCCTGGTAACAGCTGCTGAGGGCAGAGCTTTGTGCCACAATCATTTGGGAACAGCTGGAGCGGACAGCTCCTGGGCTGGACCTGGGTCATCAAGGAATGAAGATGTTTATTAATGGTTTCTGCTGTTGTTGGTGTTTGTCCTCTGGGCCATAAATACTGATTATAAAGTCTAATGCCATTTCTATTAAGGACTGTATCAGTATGAAAGGAACGTTCAGTTTCAGCTCTTGTTCTGAAATTTGCCTAAAGAGTAATATTCACAATTCTTTAGCATGTAAAAGGTAGAAAAACTCCTTCTTTAGCATTGTGTTACAGGGCAGGTGTTTTTAACAAATCAGTTTGCATTACCTCTTGCAGTGCTTTATCTGTGTTCTTGGAAATCACTGAATTTCATCAATCTTCATAGAATAWTTTTTTATTTTATTATTAAATAAATCTAATTAAATCCTCCACCCCAATCTGATACATATCCAAGGCAGGTGTAAAATTTACAGGTACATTTTAAAACAAACACCATTCTTAAACAATCTGAAATAGTTCTATTCATCCCTGTAATATCTTCAGCTATACATTTTAAAGAGAAAAAATATTACTTACTATTGTTATCTAATTCAGCATTTCATCTTTTGTTACTAGAACTTGCATGCTGCTTTGGACACATATTAATTAGATGTCAAGATAATCACTCAGCTGTCAATTATTCAGTTAATAATTTGCATGTACATAAATTTTAATTAAATGGCTTCTAACAAGCCAAGTCCTTTTATGAGACAGCAAGAGACCACAGTGGTGCTGTGCTGATATYACTGTCTCAGCTGATCTGCTCCACAGCATCAATCACCTTTGCACAGATACCAAGTAAGAGGGGGCTAATTTCTAAAAATACTTCCAAAGGACAATATACTTCAAATATAATTCAGTATAATTCAAAAGATTTTTGGGTTTCACTCTTAGCTCTTATTACCTTCTCTATCTTCTCATTGCAGCACAAAGGAGGTAAGAAAAATATTAGATCCTTTCACTAATAAAGTGTCTGAACTCAGCCTGGATAAAGAGTTTTGATACCTCCCCCCTTTTCCTCTCTAACATCTCATCCAAGATTTCATTTAAAAAAAAAATCCTTCTAGAGTAAGGAATGTGTTTGATTAAAACCAGACTAAATATGGGTTTTCCCATAGGTTCAAATTTTGCAAAACCAAATACAGAGAATTGATTCAAACTCATATGTGCATCCTGTGAGACTTGAACARATTGCATTAATTTCAGCCCCAAAGATCTGCTGGAACTGATGTGATTTGAATCACATCAGGTTTCCCCTAAAATGTAATGAACAAAGTTTTTCTTCTAACAGGTCAGGCAATTATAATTTAATGCCAGCTTGTGATTTTGGGCACACAGTAACAAACCAAGAAACCACTTGACAAAAACGTGCTGTAATTAACTCAAACTCAAACTATTTTTCTCTAGTGAGGGATAGTAAAGAATGTTCTTTACCTGCAGTATTCGATGTTACAGGCCTTGCAACAGCTTCTGGCTTAGTTTCACAGAGAAAGTCATCAATGGAGGGGCTCAGGAGGGGTCTGCTCTCCTGCTGCTCATTCACCAGCTAGCAACAAAGAACCCCAGGTCACAGAGTGTTCTTGGGATGCAGAATTTACAGAAATAAAACATATTCTCACARTATCCTGTGCTTTATTTTTAATTGTGAGAGGAAGATATTGCAATTAGACGATGCACAAATAGCATTGGGATTGAAATAAAAAAAAAAGTTTAGTTACTCTTTTGGGGCAAAATKATATTCCAGTTAAACAAATCACACAAAAAAATAAAGCAGCAAGATGATTTTTCCTTAGCAGTTGTTGCACACTATTGCTGATAGGGCTAAAGTCACAGGGCCTGATGCAGCTCCCTTCCAATCCATGGTGAAGTTGCCCTTCTCTATCACCAGGAGGCTAAGCAGGGATTGGGGTGTTTTTTTTTTTTTTTTTTTGGAAGTGGCCTTTTTTTCCCCACAAGTAACATGCTTCCCCACAGAACTCCCACAATAGCATTTCATCTTGCAAATAAGCATTAGCCCATTAAACAATAACCTGCTGAGACAGGAAGCACTTCCCTGCCATACAACCACATGTGAATGACAGTGCATGGAGCCTGGTGAGTGCATGAACTTCCTGCATGAGTTCTGACTGTGGGGAGACTCCTAAAATGCTTTTTATTTATGAGCAGTTTTCCATTTTTTAATTGCATGAATGCTTTGTTGTYCTGCTACCTGACAGAAATCTCCCTATTATGGGCTATTTTAATTAGGAATTAAAAAGACAGAACAGAACAAGTCTAAGAAATAAAAGTCCTCTTTGCCATCTATCTCTGATTGGAGGATCAAGACCTAAGCTGAGCTGGAGGGATGTCTGATGGTGTGCCCTGCACTTACTTTATTTTAGTATCCTAATTTCTTTATCTGAAAAAATGTTTTCCCAGTCTTGYTTTTGTCTGGAGCTCTTTCAGCTTTATTTTATCCTCCCCACTCTTTTCTTGCCTTTCTGTTCTAACTCTTTTTCCATTGTTAAATTTTCAGTTTTCTCTCAGATATGTTTGAATTTTTAAATTTAGGATGCTAATATGGCCAAAAAGGGTATTTAGTCACCCTCATATTTGTTAAATGCTGGCCTTGAAGTATTCCAGCAGCAGGATTATCTCTAAAGTTATTACAGCAAACCAGATTAGATCCACTGCTGCTCAGTACTTGATTTCTGTATTGCAGAGCTGCAAGAAAATACTGGWGGTATTGAAATAACAAGCCCACTATTTTAATGGATCAAACATTTAAGCTGATTTCTAACCCTGACTTGCTGTTTGTGTGCACAAATGCATCTGCCCAGGCCCTCAGAGTTTTGCTGTAAAACACCAGTTTCCATGGAAGAGCACCATGGAAGACAGATGAGTGATTGCCTGCCCAGCTGACAGCACACARCGTGCAAATGTGGGATCTGAATTTAGAAACCTGGCAGTGATGCTGTCCCAAACTCCAGATGTACATGTGCTAAACCCAGACTGCAGGTGCAGCTCAGCAGGGAATTAATCATGGGGGTTTCACTCTGCATTGCCTGCCCGGGTTCAATGCACAGAAGGCACCTGCTTAATTTGGTAAMTCTCAACACTTGATTGGAAAGTGCATTTATAACAACTGCACACCTTTGATTTTCATTACCCCAGGTCTACAAATTTACCTCATGATGATATTTAGAACCTATGCAGATCTAATTTTTATGATTTGGTGACAGTCCTTACTCATGGCAATTTTGAAAAACATGTTAATGTTTTATTAAAATGTGTAATTTAAAAAATGCCTTAAGGCTTTTAATATTTTAAAATTTTATCCTGATATCAGCAGAAGCTGCTTGTATATATTTTTCTTTCTGCATTTACACAGCATAAAGAAAAGTCCTAGACCATTWGGAGAGGAACAGGAGGGAAGAAAGAAGAGGTTCTGTAGGAATCAGTGTAAATATAAAAACTTCACAGGAAATRCTCTGTTTCTGTATCTATAGGACTATCAATAGTGTACATTATCACATAAAATTCAAAAGCTTATCAAATTTCCCCATTACATTCCATGGAAATTTTCTTTAATAGGAAAGAATGGGGGAAGAATGAAATGAAGAAAGATTATGAGAACCAAAGTACCCAAGATCACTCATTGYAGACAATGAAGAATGGAAGAACCCRAAGACCAACTGGAAAGSCAATTATTGCYCAAACCTGCTGCAGAGGTTCAGAGGATAAACTCTGGGAACAACAGAAATAATGCTAAGAATCAGAGTCAGGGAGGGGAAGGAGACAATATTTAATAAAGATCTGAATTTTACCAAGGTCTAACTGAAGTGTGAGGYCTGACAATTTTTTTCCTTTTCAAAGATGGTTATCACATCCTTAGAWTTTTCTTTATTATGTTCATTAGATTTGTTACATTTTAAAGGAAGACTAAAAGACTTTGACTTGTTTAGGCTAACAAAATGAARAYTRAGGAGGAATGTATTTATTCTTCATGTACACATAAAGGGAGAGTGGTCGGATGACACTGGAGGAGCAAAGTTATTTCAGCTACAGAGAAATGTTGCCCTGATAAAAGAGTTCTAAACTGGGCATGAGAACACCTGGCTGGGAATTAAAAGAACTGAACCATCTCAGAATGATCTGTGTGAACAGTATTTTTTTCTTACTGTAGGGGGACAAAATGCCCACCTATTTAAAATGGCTTTGGCCAAGCCTTCTACATGGCTGGTTATGATGTKCCTGTGACCCAGAGGATCCCTCCTAGTCCTGTGTCCTATGCTCCCATGGCTGAGGATTAGAAGCTGTTGGGATGTCTTACTGAAAGGTTTGTTCCTATGAAAAATAATCTGCTTTCAACTCAAATATTTTTGTCAGAACAGATTGCAAAAGCATGACCACAGCTATTAATTCTCAATAAACACAAACTACATACATATAGCAGTAGAAAATATTAGAAAAATAGTATTTTGATGTGAAGCAGACATTTAAGGATGAATTGAGATCTCAGAGTGCCATGAGATGACATTTTTTCTGTAGAGAAGTGGGCAGTGGGATAGATTTCTGACATTACTCTGTAAGGGATGCCATTTGTGAAGCCCTTGGTCTCACATTTGGAATTTCATTTTGCTGCCTCACATACTCACATACCAAATTTATCCCTTGCTTAATACTGCTCAAGTTATTAGAGTCATATCAGGCATGAATTCGGAGCAGTGCATAAAAGATTTATGAGATGAAAACTATAATCTATATTAAACCAATAATTTATGGTTCTCAAGCACCTTTCAGGTTGAAAATCACAGAGTGCCTTAAAACATTAATGAATCAAGCCTGGCACCATGGCAGAGCTGAGGAATATTATCTCTGTGTTGCACATGAGGGAAGCAAAGTGCAATTRGGAAAGTCACCCAGCATCTCTGGGTGTTGGAGAAGCAGCACTGGGGGCAGGAGCCGGGCAGTGATCCCACACGTGATTTATGTGCCCAATATCTGTACACRTGCCAAGTGGTGCAGACACAGCCTGGGAAAATGGGGGTATCTCAGTACTAATTGAGCCAGTGGGTGCCATAAATTCTCATAAWGTCTCGAGGAACTTAAATTCTCTCCATAAGATTCACTTTAATTAAAGAAGAAGCCCACGCAGTCCTTTAATTGAGGGATATGTGGAATCTGTGGAGGCTGATATTCCCTACTACCAACACATCTGAAGACACTCATCCATAGTACAAGATACTCCTACATTCAAATGAGTCTTCTGGGAGCAGCACAGCAGAAAAAGGTGGTTTTCTTACCCCAGTACTACTACTGTAATTTTGCATTCCAAAAAGCATGTAAGTGGGGTTTTTGGGTGCTTTGGGAGAGATATTGGGAGAGTCAAAAGTGTCTGAAATCAGCCCCAACTGCTTCAAAATATGAAAAGCAAGGATCATTTAGCAGCAACTAAGGTAAGGTCTTTCCATCCCATTTTATATCCTCTCTTACTGCATTCCTGATCTTGATCTGTTTGCAGTGCACAAAGCATGCTGGTTTGTTTCTTTTTAAAAATTTTACTAGGG
The DNA here is from genome assembly GCA_902810485.1 of Alauda arvensis. Classification (NCBI taxonomy): domain Eukaryota; kingdom Metazoa; phylum Chordata; class Aves; order Passeriformes; family Alaudidae; genus Alauda; species Alauda arvensis. The sequence continues at coordinate 1,849,346 of CADDXX010000067.1, read as the reverse complement.
CATAATATAATGCTAGTCTTTAAGATAAATTATTTAGACTATAAACTGGGAGGGTTTCCAGTCAGGCATGGGCACCTAATTAGCACCTATGTTTTGAGCACAGAGTGAACTAGTTCTCTTAAATTAAGTGCCTAAATTCCCTCCATGTCCAATAAGGAGAGATAAATGCCTAGAAAAGCCACTCCAGAGGGAGATCATGCCTGCCCAATTTAGACTGTCCCTCAGGAGGCTCTCAAAGGCACCTAGCTGTCCCCTGGGCTATATATGGGATTTATTTTAGAAAGACTGGCTCAGAAGGCATCTAAAATTTAGATGTAATTTGCTATGAAGTGAGTTGGATTGAATTTTGGATTGGATCCATTTTGTTGCCTGAGCCTGATTGAATTACTCATGGCACTAATTTAGGAAACCCCAAACTCCTACTGGGTAATCCCCTGTACTGTTCATCAGCAAAGCTGCTCCTGGGCACTGAGACTTTTCCCTGTACTGCCCACTCASTGTGGTGAGAGGGTGGTTGGGCTGCATCAGTGACATGAGCTGCTCCAGAAGGCTCAGGGAGTGGTAGTGAGCATGTGGTCATGAGCATGGGAGAAGGCAGGAAACATTAAACTCAGATTTTCTACTGGGAAAATTCGATATTTGAACTTTGCTCTGAGAAACTTGTCTGCTCTTTGGGTGACACTGCACAAACAGGTGAAAGAGGCAGATTGATTCCAGCAGCTTGTCAGTGCTATGCTTAGGCAGAGACTCCAGCTAATTTCAGTCACTAATGATGTTTACGATGCACAGCAATGGTTTCCTGACAGACAGATTCTCTGCACACACCTGGCACCTCGTGACCTTTGGTTGCACTCACTGGAATAAGAGAGGAAACAAATCAATTGATTTCTACTACCTGGTTCTCTCTAAAAACTGATAAATGGGAACTCCAACTGAGAATGTACGTGATTGTTTTCTAGAGCATAACTGGAAGTATTGGCCTGACAGTTGTGTCTGGGGATCATGTTGGCAGGATAAGAACTGCAAGTCCTCCTTTCCTGGCTGCAGAGGGGTGTTTGGAGATGGAATTCCTGACAAACKCAGTAGTCTCGTGATAAAAGTTAAATTGCATGAGTTTTGTTTTTCTTCTTTTCTCACGTGAACTGTGTGAAGCTCTAACACTGAGATAAGTTCATTGCACCCTCCTGCAAAGAGCACTCAGGTGTTGTTGCTGCCTCTCTGAGGACCAGCCCTGCTCACCAGGTGGTACCAGAACTCTGTTGCTAGGTTGTAGGAGGTGTGTGGTGTGGCCTGTGAATCAGAGGTGACAATTTCTTACCTGAAATCACACAACTAAGTCACCCCCCAGGGCTTCACACAAACAGCTGTCAGGGTTTGTGTGAAGTCAGAGAAGCTGTGGGGGGATTGCTGTAGACACTGCACTGGATATTTGAATTMATGTGCCAGCTGTGTTGTCTAAAACCTTTGCTTATGTTGCACCTCCATGAAGAGCAGTTGCATTGCTGGGTGACAACTCTGTGATCTCTGTGTCACACCAACAGCCTGCCTGTGTTTCTACGTGCTGACCTGTGTAAGTTATGGTGTCCTGTTTAAAAATAAACATCTCACAGCTCAATATCTCCTTCCCTCCGTTCAACCTGGTCTGCTGAAAGGAGGTTTAACATGAGAGTTGTGTCTGGCTCCTGTGTTTTGGCCTGGCTCCAGCCAAGCACTTAAACATGCTCTGCAAAACTCAAGGTTAAGCACGTGCTTAACTGTCCTGCTGGATCAGAGCCATGGGGGAAGAGCAGGAAAGTTACCCTTGTCATATTTTATCTGTGACTGACASTTTGGCCTCTACCCATACAGAAATGTGACTTACTGTAAATCTGTCTCTGGCATTCATGCCTGCATGCTCCATGCAGTTCTGTAAGTTAAAGGAAGCTGTTATCAAAAATGGAGTGCCTCTCCCTCCTGGATGTCAGAAGATTTTATTTATCATTTGGCCATGAGTGATGTTTGTGATGTTACCTGTGTGATTTCTGTTTTGACTTCTCCATTGCCCCAGATCATTATCTAGGCTGAAGAACTACAGCAGTGCTCAAAGACAACATTTTGCAATCACCATGGATAATTTGAGATCCCTGCTATATTTTTGCAAATGGGCTGTAATTGCTTGAAAACCACATGGATTTTTTTCTTGCCCTCTCTGTGGATTTTTCTTGTCAAACAAAGTTTTGCAGCATATCTAGAGTTGGGCTGTTGTTTTGGATGTGTTACTCCGTCTGGTGATAGGAACCAAACCATAAGTTCCTGTTACATGGCCTTTCCCTGTCATGGCATGTCTGGTTGCTTTGGGAGGTTTTCAGCAGATTAGAGAGCTTGAAACTCATAATCTTTTTGTAAATTGCAATTCACTAGAACAATTTCACTGAAAAAAGGCAAGTTCAGTGAATCTAGAACTGTAGCACATGGTTTGCAACTCTTTAACAGGACGGTATGTTCGTATTTGGAGTGTTCATGAATGAAAAACCAAGAAGTTTCTGAAAAGTAATTTCAATTAATTAATATAAAAACCAGAGCTAAACTTATGCATTATATTACTCACAAAAAGTTTCTGTCCTTAAGGAATAGAAAGGAATTTTATGAATGTATTAAACAGTATGGTTATTTTTTTTTRCTTTATTAAAAAGAAGTACACCATCAATTCCCATAGTAATTTTAACTTGAAATTGTAATTTTGTGAAAAAATGTATTTAATTTATGTGACAGAGATATCTATATAACTTTAGTAAAGCAGCCAATTTATGACTTTTAAGCATATTGTCAAGGCAATTTTATTGTACTCATGAGAATATTTCTGCTGAAATTATGCATACGGCCCTAAAGGCAATAAATWGAGCAATATTTAACTTAGAGGTGAAGAACCAATTAATATTTGTTCTGCTAAGTACGCATTTATTCATTTTTGTATTCTTTTTTTTCCCCCCCTTTGTGTATTTACCTTGTCCTAATAATAAATGAAAAAAAGTTATCAACAGGATTTAGGATGTGTCCCCTGATAAACTACTCAAAGCTTTTATAACGAATTAGATTTGAGATGTATAGAACATACTGCTAATGAATCCTTTAAATATAATCCAAAAAATAGGATCTCAAGCCTAGTTATCCTACGGTCAGTGTAGAAATTGCCACTGTTCTCAGAAGGCAGATTGGAATGTACAATGAATTCTTGCACCCCAGACTTTGATAATGACAATAATTAAAACTGGCATGATTTTTGCCATTCTACCTAAATGTATTTCATTTAGTTAAAATGGAGTGATTTCTGGTTTAGGTTGGTGTATAAGAGAAGGGAAATGAATTACATCCATGGGAATATCCAACATTCTGTCAGAATCTTACTGAGGAAATATTCATGGAGTGGGCTGGAAGTCAGTGCAAGCCTAATGCTAAGAAGCTTAGAATGAACATGATTGATTCAAGTGGGACTGTTGGGTTTATATGGAAAACTGTGATTATGCAATCAAATTCATGTCGTGAGCCCTTGAGACACACATCAGAAAATCTACTAACAACATTGGGAGCTAAATATTAGCTATCTTTAATCTGTTTCCTCTGTAAAATTGAATGGAAGCATTTAAAAATCTCCTGTTAGAGATTAAAATAGCCCCAGACAACCCGCCAAAACCCACAAAAAAGCCTCAGAACAAACACATAGTAAAAAAAGCCTAACAAAGCAAGCAAGAAAAGAAAACTAAACCTAAGCRAAAGCATACCACCACCAAAATAAGTAAACAAACACATACATACATACACATAAACATACATAAAAGCAAATGAAAACCAAAACACCAAAACAGTGAAATTTAGGCAGTGGAAATGTTTGAGTATTTTATTCACAAGCCCTTAAGCAAATAKAAATGTGCTTAGATCAACTAAATATTGGCATGCAAATGAAGTTCCATTAAAAAAATAATAGTTCCTACTCTGAATACTAACTAATACCTCCTAGATCATAAAAAAGCCTGAAGCATCTGGTGGAGGTAATTGGGGTGTAGTGATGAAAAATATCTCTTTTTCTGACGTGTGCTGTAGCCTATGTTTTTCACAGGGGAGGACGAATTTCAGCATGGTTCTTATGATGCAATTCCAGCTTTTAAAATTTCTTATTTCCAATTCAAATTCTAAACCCCAAAGTGTTCTGTGGGTTAACTTTTTAAATTAGAAGTGCTCGAGATCAAAAYTGTGCTCTGAGCAACGCCTGTGTGGGTCCCATAAATTCTGAGTTGGCAGCTCCTTTATTTTTCAGTTACAAGCAGAAGTGGGGAATAGCTTTCAAGACTAACTTTGAATTTCTTTTTCCTAYTGGTGAAGTTTTCATGGACTTCTATTTCTGTTCTATATAATTCCAGGKTATATTGGCCACAGGACTGCCATGGATGTGAATCCCCTCCTGACGATCTTCTTTCTTTCTGTTGTCTTTATTGGGATCCTACCATGAGCAGCTTTCCAACCTGTGCACTCTAACAAGGAATCTGAATTAGGTGTGATGGATCTGGGACAAATAACTGCTGTGACACTGTGAGATTTCTTTTAGTTTTGCTGGCAAAGCATTTAAGCATGAACTTTTTTACTGCTCAGTAAAGCAGTTAATCATATTTTAAAGTATAAGTCTGGGTCGAAGGATGTGATTGTATCAGATCCTTTGAAGTTCACTGACCTGTAGTAAATTGTGAATTTCATAGCTGACTGCACAATTAAACTTTGACTTCAGGGCATATTTAGGTCTCAATTTCTCATTAGAAAGTAATTCTGAAGCAAGATTTTTTTCTCCTGACAAATGCAAAGAATCTGTGAAGAGGTTAAACAAAAAATTTATTTTGCAATTAAAACCAAATTTATGCATTTTTTTTTTCATTTATTTCTCTGCTTCAGGAAGAAGTAATTGGTTCATAGCTTAATATCCATGTAATCTTTGAACCTTCAGCAGGCTTTCTCACACGTTTTCTAGGTTTTATTCATATGAAAAAAACCCCCTTTTTTCATTTGTCCCAGTCTCTTATGAATTATCTTTTAAAAGATAAAGGGAGACAGCAACATGGATAGAGTTACATTCTACAAAATCCTATTAGAACTGAAAGATCACCCTCTCGATGCTTAAAGTATTAAATTTGGCAACTACTGAATCCTTTTTCACACCAGTAAGTGTGAAGGAAGTGACTTTTATGGAAGGTAATTGAGACAGAGAGACAGGATTACAAAAAATAGATTCTGAAAGGTCCATTCAATTACCAGGAATCCCCCTCCACTCCCTGTAGCACACTCATTACTGCTGGAATGGTGATTGAGATTCCCAGTTGCCATATACTGCCCCACAGGAGTCTGCACTACTTTTTTGGTTCATGTTATTTGAAGATTTGCCTCCAGTTTTGATGATATAAAACCATATCTGATGGTRTAAAATAGTCTGTGAATTGGAAACTTAATTTAAATTTAATTCACAGTATTTATTCAAAAAATAGGTGTCATATTTTAAAAGCTGGGTTTTGCTAGGAGCATTACAATAAAATGGGACTATTTATCTGTCTTGTTCTGTGCTGGATATGTTTTTACCACTTTCCAGAGGAAGAGAGCAAAGAGACATATTTTAAATTACAAATTCAKGGGCCTATGTGCATTATCACTATCAAAAAGCAGATTTAAAGACTCTTCTTCATGTATCAGATTCCAATTATTATTCCTGTGGAGTCTGTCTCCACAGTCAGACATAATTAATCCTCCATTCATCAAGGACTTTGGAAACGGGGGATTTCACTTTTTTTTTTTTTTTTTTCCTCTTAGAAGAGCCAGTGCTCCTCTGTCTGGGCTTGATCCTGGCATTCCAGTTGCAGATTTTACCTTAGGTAGCTGTAAGGTTGGAGCAGCTTAGATACTTAATGCATGAAATTACTGCCTAAGACCTGCCAACACTGGGTTTGGTGGCAGCGGGAACTTTGGAAAGACCAGGCTTTATTCTCCTGACCCATCTGGCTTGGGAAGTTTGCAGTCAATTTGGAACTTRTTCCACCCCGTGAGCAGCAACCACACCCATCTGTTTCATCATGTAGAGAGCAGAGACAGACACCGGRATGGGGATGGTGGACACAGCAGAGCGTTTTCCTGCGTGGATGGTCGGGATGAGGGGATCACATGGACACACTGCGGTGACAGCACCTCAAACCAACACTTCAGCCAGACACTGAGGGGACAAATGACATATGCAACGTGGTCGGACAGCTGCACATCACACATACATGATGCAGAGATGGCTATGGAAAATACTCACTTTTTCACTTGATTCTGCTTCCTTTTGGCTTCTGCACCCCTTTGGTGCATAGCAGGGAAGTAGGTATTTGTGTTTAGTGGAAGAAATTACACTGACTAACAGACACAAGCATTTTACTCATAAATTTATCATAGACTATTGCTGAGGAGACTGACAGACAGCCACTACAAATGATGTGTTAAACATTTAATGAACCCAGGCTGAACCCCTGGCCCTGTTGAAGCCAATGGGAGTTTYGCATGTCAATCTTTTTTGGGGTGCAGTGAAAGTTTAGAGGGGGTGGAATTTTATGTGGGTTTCTAATTGCTAATGACTTGGTAGAAATTTGGAAATGATGCCTTAAGCAGAGCATCTTTTTCCTCTCTGCAATTTCTTTATAGACATCGGAGTTTGTCATGAACAAAACCTGGTGTTCAACAGGGGCTGAGGAGGAGGTGCCAGACCTGGTTTCCAAATTAGTAGATGGTATTTCTAGAATGTGTATTAGTGCAGCACATCTGCGACGCTCTGCTAGAGAAGTACGTGCTGGTGTGTCTGTGTATCTTRGAACTTTCTAAAGTACAGTTATCCCAAATCATGAGAGGAATAAAACAGGACTGTGGATTCCGTTTAAGGCTCTCACATAAGAACAGCTTCCAGCAATTTCCATTCCTGATGAGCTGGAAGCATTTGTGCCCATTAAATATCRGCAGTAAACTAAATTCACTTGCCTGGGGAACAAATTCACGTACGTGAGCGACATGAGGGGATAAAATCCACTCTCGTACGAGAGTGCTGTGGTTTGCAGTAGTGTTCAGTCTCTGTCTTTAAGAAATTAATGGAACCACCAAATGCTTGGTGGCTACTTCAAGGTATGTGTAAGGTTTGGTGTGGGGACAGGTCCTGCCTTTGACTGAAGGTGTAGAAATGAAAGCAATGAGATGTGCAAAGTCAATGTTCTGATCCAGAGCAGGAGCAGAACCCCAGCGAGAGCTTAGGAATGGGATCTGAGATACTGGGAATGACACTACTGTGAACTGGTCGTTTCTTATTTTACAAACGCACTAAATGGGAATACTTTATACATGAACTGCAAATGAATATTTATGGCGTGGCAATTGATGGCATGAATCAGAACCGAGATTTTAAACCGGCTTTAAACAACTTTCTGGTAACTGAACGCGGGGCGAAAAAAAAAAAAAAAGGCATTTTTTTGGTTTAAATTTTCACGTCAAAGCATCTAAACCCCCAATATTCACCCCCGGGCTGTTTTCCCCCCTCAGAGCAGCAGCGGGACGCCCCTGGCGCGGGGTGGGATCACCCGGCGGGGCCGGGCACCCGCGCAGCGCCCGCGGCCCCCTCAGAGCCCCGCGCTCCGCCCACCTGGGATGCCACAGTGAGGAGGGGCTTTTCTTCTGCAGACTCCTCCCTCGGAATCTCCTTCATCACCATGGCCACAGCCTTATCGGCCGCCCTAGCGCCTTTGCCCTACAACAGCGAAACCAACAACGGCGCCGGGTCAGCAGCGGGCTCCGGCCGCCTCCCGCGCCCGCGCTGCCGGCCCGGCCCGGGCCCGCGCCTGGAAGCGAAGCTCGGTTGGAAGCAGGACACGCACACAACTGTTTAAAAACAGCAATAATAATAATAATAATGCAACAAATGGTCCGTCAACCCAATGGTTAAGGAGGCAGTTGGGGTCTAGCCGTGGTCTGGTGGCTCGTTAGAGTTGCCCCAATGAAGTCAACAGGAATCCGGCACTTCCCCGCTGGAAATTCCCCCGTGCCAACCTTCTGCAGGATGGGATGCCCAGAACAGCAAGGGTTGGAGGATCAGCCCCTTGGTTTCATTTTAGTTACCCAAAAGTTTCTACCCAAAATACCTCTCCGTGGATTTTTTGGGGTTCTTTTTCTTAAAAATAGCACCAAGTGGAGTTTTCAAATAAAGCGCAGTTCCTTGTTGTTCACTGAGGCAAACTCTCCCTGAAATTTGAATGTATAATCTGCACCCACAGAGTTTATAGCTCTAGTAACATTTAAGAAAAGCATTTTACATCATATAAACAGTCTGGGTTTTTGCTAACAGAACATACGGAGCCAAATCCTGCCATCGCAGGCATTGCTACAGCTCTCTCTAAAATGATCATTGTTGTGGAACTTACTGTGAGGATTTTTTTAAAAAAAAACTTCACTTCTCTTAAACTTCTCTTGATACCTTGTAAATATTCTGGACAAGGTTAAGATATTTTAACATTATTTAATATAAATTAGACAAACAAAAAGTGCACCAATGATACGTGCCATGCTGTTTGAGGTAATTCTTTTTATTTAATGAGTGTCTTTATCATCTTGAATTCACAGGAGTTTCTRTGTCTTGATCTTTGGTCTTATTTTGATCTCTGCCTCTTGCAAGTGACAGAGAAGGCTGGAGCTTACACATAAAGCACACAGCAGAGCTGTATTATGCCAGTGACCCTGGGCAGGTCCTTATTATTATACTTTAAAAGCTCCCATTGATTTCCATGGAAGTTTTAGCTGTGCAAAGACTGCAGGATCTGGCTCCATAAAAGAATTATTTTACACTGGACTTAAATATATTTAAAAGTCTATTAACGGAAGGGGTTCTTTGCTAAGACATCATATACAAGAATTATCTTCACTAGCAGTGTATTCTATGTCAAGTAAACCCCCACTATTTCTTATACCGAACTACAGATTGTTTCAGGAACATTTCATCAATTGCAGGTGAAACCATTACATACTGTTGTTTCTAAACAGATTTTATTACTGGTCAGGTCAATATTAGATTAGCTTGCTTGTGCAACACATCACAGATACCCTACAGAGAGTTCTTTGCATGCTGCAAGAAATTCTCAGAGCAGAAGTGYCATAAATGATAAGCATGCTGGATTTGTGATGCCTTTGATATCCAAAGAACTGCAAAGTCATTGTAAAATTAAATATATTTAATTCAATGAGAATTACGTTTAATTGGTAAGCATATCAAAGGTTCTGGGCCAATTACGTGTTTGTTCATGATTCATATGACATATTCCAGGTCTATGAAGCTTGTTTCCAGTATGACACATGAGCTATCATTAGCTAGCACTAATAGCATGCTATTGGTCTTTATAAAATGTAGTCCTTTTGTGCTGAGTGCTAGAACAAAATCGTTTATCAGCTAGGAAGGATGCATTGGAAAGCATGCAGTGCTTTTTATTTCTTGCAGAGTAAAAACCCACCAAAGCAAAGGTCAGGTCACTTTTTTGAAGACAGAGCCACTTTTTCTTCAAGGTTTCACCTACTGCCTGAAAAGAGTCATGATACTCGTATTAGTGCCTGCTGTTCATCCTCCACACACGTAACTGCAAAGCCCTGGGAGTGGCTGACACCAAATAGAAAAGCTCTCACCAGTTTAAAGTGGCCATGATACAATGGAGAAAAGCAACCCAAAGGATATCTTTGTGCTGTTTTTAATGAGCAGACTTAGTTTGTTTGCTGGGCAAAGCAAGGGGTTTGGTGCTACCTTTTTATTTCTTTTGAAGTTGGATCTTAACTTTCCTAAAGGAAAACCACACTTCCCTGTGTGTAAGCCAGGTTGATATTTCTGCTGCTCAGCCTATGGTATGTGAAACAGTTTGAAACTAGAAGTTGGTAGCAATTTCCTGGRTACCAAAGAGAAAGCCAATGCAGTGGAATAGCTTAAATTGTCAAATTCTGCTGGAGAGAGGTACACAGAGGAGCAACTCATTGGAAAATGCAGCTTTTTATTCTGTTGACTAGAAATTAACATTTTTATCCTAGATAAGGTAGGTAACTTTGAGAATTTTGAACTTTGAGCCAATCCTTGCCTATGAAGCCATTAGACTGAAGAATTGGAGAGAAATAAAACAAATTTTTCTATGGTCAGGATAACCTCATTACTGTTGTCAACTGCAGCTGAAATTAAAATCTCCAGCACATTTATTGCAATAACTGTTGAAGAATTATTATTTTTAAGGTGCTATTTACTTAGCCTCCTTTGATAGTAAATGTTGTTTCTTAGCAAGCCAAAGTGCTATATAAATTCACCTGGTACAGCAGTTTATTGCTCAAACCCTGTAATTCTGTTACAGCTAATTTTACACATGCCAGGACTTCAAAACAAAYAGTGTGTTGGTAGTGGAGGTTTGCAAGGTAAGTTACCTTTTCAGTTTAACAATTTAGTAAATAAATTTCATCATTCCCTATTGGTTTGCAATATAGAAATGGAAAGAATTGTGATCTAGAACATGACAACCCATRTGCAAATCATGACAAATGTGAACTGATGAAGGAAAATATGCATAATTTGTTTCAATGGAGCATACTGCATTAGAAAAACTGAGAAATGTGTCAGTATTTTGCTATTTGATACATTAAAAATGCAACAGTTCCTTTAGGTAATATCTCCAAAGCAAAATAAAGAGTAGAGTTCAGATTATTGCCCTCATGCTAAATATTCATAATAGCATTGGGTTAAAAAATTAATAACAATTTCTCTAAGTTTATCCTTTGGGAACAGATGAGGGATAGTAATAGACATTTCCATAGGAGTATGCTGATTTAGCAGGATTTTGTAAGGAAATACTTTTTTCTGCTGCTGTTTCTGAATAGTTYCAAAKTCAATTTTGKACAAGTCACACTATTTAGATGTGGTACTCAGTAATGAGTATTTAATTAAATTACTGTAAGRGCATATTAATGTAAATTTCTAGTGCAGCATAAAGCTGATTTAAAAAAAATTTGAATAGGTGATACATATAGCTTTGTAACCATGCTCATCTCTGATAAAGCTTGAAGTACTTGGGACCCCTGGATCACCTTCAGGTCCTGATGGCACATCAGAATGRACACATGGTCACACTTGAAACATTACTATTTAGTGCAATATTATATAATTCTGTAATTAATTTCTTCATTACAGTGATTTGCAAATTTGCTCTTGCATATGCAAAGCCAACAGCCAGTGCTTGGTCAATATTTAACATTTTGACAACAGTGTTTAAACTGTAATGATTAATTGCAGAAATTCTTTGTTGTCATCTACGCAATGAAAGGATTTTATCTAAAACCATTTCATAATTAAGTTTACTTGGACAAATATTTAAGGTACTTGAGTCTCAAATTCACTTTTCAGAAATGTTTATAGCACCTGTTCTTGTGAGAAAGTGAGCAGAAAGAAATGGAGTGATCAGATTTTCTTTTTTTTTTAGTATGTGTACATGAAGAAAGTATTCCTTTGTTACAGAGACCTATGCTGTTCCATTTATTTTCCAAAGATCCTACCAAGCTRTTTCAGGTTTAATTGACACACTACAATGCATCCCTGTTCACAGAAATCATCTCAACACGGACATGTTTAAATTTAAACCTCTGTAAAATAGAAGTTTAAGGTTATTAAGGAATTTGATAGATAAAAAAATAAATCTTCAGACAATGCTGGTGCAGGTATGACAGGATTTCTGGTTTCATGGGCATCTCCCTTTCTAGCTGAGGAGAAACAGAATAACACCTTGCTGCCTTTATGAATACAATGCCAAAAAAATATGGCCAATTGTCCTGAGCTTTCCCACTGGGCTATTGAAGTGAAGTGTTTAAAACCAAAATGTAAACAAAAKATGTTCAGGACATCTTGAAGTACTGATCTGCTCTTTAAATGTCTTTAATAGGTTGGGAGAGCCTTTGTAAAGCAAACTTTATGAAAGATGCATTAGTGAGAACTTTCAGTTTTAGTAGCTGYTGTCCTCCTGTGCTGGGAGAAAGAACAGGGAGAGCTGCTGAACATGTTGAATTTGGGAGGCTTGGCTGCTCTCCAGATCCCCCAGCAGCTGATGTATTAGAGTACCAGCTAAGAAGGTTATTCCAAATGGCTTTATGCTCCACAAATCTTCCTGTTTTGTGCAACTTAAAAATAAAAATGAAGGGAAAAAACCTGGCTTTACTTTTTAAAATTATGCAGCACTGAGATGTTTACCTCTGAAAATGAGCACACAGAGCTCTGCAATGGTGCCATGGGAGTTTCAGTGTCCACAATAGAACTGTGAGTTCCTGATTTACATAGGATTTGTTTATGGCTTTAAATTTTTCCCTCCTCAGGCTTTTATGTCCATGTTTTCTGCATTWGTCTTTCTTCTCATCTATACTTTTCTACTTTTTTTTCTGGTGGTGTTACATCTTGCATTTTATAGATTATTTAAAACAATGAAGAAACATATGGTGAGGCAGTTTTATGGACCAATACAAGATCAATATTTAAACAGAAAATTCTGTTTCATCAAAGCTTGTGGTAKTTTTTTATTACAAGCCTAATAAAGTCAGGTATATATCTAAGATAAATGGGAACACAATTCCTTTAGGCAGGGCCTGGTTGATCATGGTGAGGAATCGTGAACAAACTCTCAGTCCTGAACTGGAAGCAGCATTGTCAGGGTAGACCAGCTTTCAGAACCTGAGCTACTGCTGTAATATTGCATTTGCATCACTTGGAACCTCTTATCCAGCTCTCTGTTAGTGATTATCCAAACTCTTTTGACTCGTGACCTTCAGTAGTTCATTCTTACAAGATTAGGGTGAAATATAGAATTGTCTACAGACAAGGAAGCAGCTACAGGAAGACTTGCCCAAGAAGTAATGTACAGTAAAGCAGCTAAATCCATATTGTCTGACTTTATAGTGCTCTACTTCTCTTTCATCCCTTTCCCCATATTTTCATTCTTATTTTAGTGGAATAACAGATTTCAGTGTTAATACAGGAAGACTTTACTGAGTTCAAGAAAGATGGCAAAGAAAGGGACTGTAGCTGATAGAAGTTAATCAGCATAAATATTCACATTTRCCCTCACTGGGTTGTGTCTTCTATCCATTTAAATGTCAATAGGGTGGTTAAATTGTATTCCAGTTTGAGAAGCATTTGCATTGAAACGGCACTGTAAGGTTTTCTGTTTATTGACTCTCAGTAACTGTTGCATCACGTGTGCTCCCTTGAGAAGCTGTCTCAGTCTGAGCCTATGGATTTCTTCCCAAAGCCARCTGGGACAGCTTCCAAAGCATCTCTGCTGGAAGCTCTGCAAGACCCATTTTGCTCTGAAGAACCTGTACAAAGTTACTGCACTTAACACMTCTGAACACAAATTATGACTGGAAATTAATAAACAATTCTGTCAAATCTAGCTCATTCTCTATAAGACAGTATGATTCCTGCAGGCTAAGAGGAGGAGGAGGATGTGACAGAAGGTTTTTTCCTCTCTTAAGTCAAGGAGTTTTATTTGGAGTATAATAGGGAGTGTGCAGTTTGAGATAACAACACTGTAATTTTGGAATAATAATGATGATTTAAGTCTAAATAGTAAATCCAGCCAGGAATATGGAGCAGGGTTGGTAAGAAGAAGGAGGTCTGGGACAGAACTACTCAGAGGTTGTTTAAGGTTCTGATCCTTTTAAGAACAAATTATATAATACATCTCCTTGTCATGGAAGGCTTGGACATTTTGCAGTTTTTTATTTCTTTGCAATTGTCATCTTTTAATAAGACCATTGTGAATATGTAGAAACTATTTTTTAGCCCTTATTTGATTGACTTCTTAATAATTTGGAATTGCATTACCAAAGGGATAAGTCTTTTGACTGCACAATGGTATGACTTCAAAAATCTTCGGGAATAACTGCAGGATTTCTTTCATCTCTGCTTAGTCTGCGTCAAGGAACTTTGTGAAATCATTKGGTTTAGCAACTGACAATTTAAAATTTGTTTGGTAGTCTTCAGCAGAGAATTAATACTGAAGTATTTTCTCTCCCATAATTTGAGTTCCTTTTTTGTTGACTTCAGCATCATGATCCCCAATTATAACATACACAACAGAATTACTTGCTATTATTTYCTATATTGCCATGATGATGCATGTGCTGAATTAGAATAAGAGATTCCTCTGGTACCAGTTCAAATGAAATTCCAGGAGATCAGATCACTTTCAAAACAAATAATCGTGACAAAAGTGCTGCCTGTTGTTTAAATGTTTACTGCACACATGATGTGCAAATGATTGATTTTTTCCCCTCATTTCCTCCCAGCACATGATGGATTGTTCTTTGAAGTGGTAGGGGCTCCTCACCCTCTGCTACACATTTTTTTATGGTTTTGTTTCATGAAACATTCAGAGAACTCAGACTAACACTGCAGTCTGTTTAGGAAAAGCAATGAAATAAACTGAAAAGCTGTGGTATTTTATGTGGAAAARTCAGCAGTTTATCAGTGAGCAGGAATACAGGATAGTCTTTGTAGGAAATGCAGAATATAAAATTTGTTTTGAGTTAACTGGAACAGGCAAGCTGTTACAAGGCAGATGTTTCTGAGTCTGTCCTTTAGAAACTCTTTTGTAGGTGTAGCAATGGAGTAACCCTCAGTGAAATTAACAGCTGTTCTTATTTAACCTCAGATAATGAACTGAGCTACAAAGTTGAGGCAAGCATTTAACTTCTTGCATGCTTGTCACAAATGTTTATAGATGTTGGGAATCTTGCTTTTGACAGCTTTGCTTGGATCTGCTTTTGTACTATCTTTGCCTTTAACTCTGTCACTGTGASAGAGGTTTCTGTACTCCCAGTTGTGCTGTCCTCAGAGTCAAAACACTGATTTATTGATATTWATATGGCAAAGGCAGTGTTGACCAGAGCARAATATGGAGTGAGTCATGGCAYAGCATAAAASTCCATTTATTTAAAGAAAAAAMCCCCAGAAAAATTCAGCTGTTTCCAGAAGCTGTTGTGCCTTAACTGCAGTATCTTGGTATCACTAAAGCTTCTCAATAATAAAATTCACATGGATGTGGCAATATAGAAGTATTTTGGACTCATGTAAAAGGTGATATTCAAGTATCTTGAAGCAGTCTGCTTCAGTTTCAGAAAGTGGGTGATCAGTGGGATAAGTTCAGTTCTGTGGGTTGGCTTTCTCTTTTATTACATCTGCACTTGGGACAAATGAAAAGTGTATGATGATATTTAATGTGTAAAAGACTATATTTTAAAGTATAGCTGTGTCTGGAATAAAATGCATGTTATTTTTAAAAGAAACTTATGCAGGTTCTGATGTTTAAATAGAGTAATCTGTGCTCTGCCAGCCTAGAACATTTTAGAAGAAATACACATTTTTTCCAGTGTTTGCAGACTTTGTTGTTCTTGTTCCAGATATCATTATTAAATTCTGCACTTCACAGTTGTACACCTGTGTAGCCAGAAAATGAATTAGGTCCCATTAGCCCCATATTTTTGTTAGTGTAGACTTTTTCTACATTGGGCAGGCACTCATCAGACATTTAGAATGAGAAAAAGACAGGCAAAGGAATAAACACAATTAAAAAGATAAATAAATCTCTGTCAGAGCAAGAAAATAGATCTAAATGCATAATAATGATCATATCCTACAGATAGAWTTCTGTGAGAGTTTTAAGATCATTTTCAAGTCCTGAAACTGTGATTTTCTGCACAGAAAGAAACTGCTATGCTAAAGAATATAACAGAAATGTTTATCAAAACTGTTGGAGGGGCATAGCAGTTGTCTGTTGTTTCCTCTTGTTTTACATTACCAGATTAAGACTCCAAATTGCTTATCTTCATAGTCAAGGTTTTACTCTTTTATTGAAAGTCCTTAGGGAAGGTATTTTTTAGCACAGGTGGGATTATGTTGAATGAGGGTGATTGTTCAGATGACCTGTCATTTCAGATAAGATAAAATTCTGCATACTGTTCTGAAAAATGAGATATGTATTTAAATAAATGAATTGAAATATGTCTGTGACTAGGTACCTAATCTTGGAACAATTTAAAAATTGTATTAGTTCTTAAATTACTTATTTTGATTGTTCTGGTTTTGTTTATGAAGGATGACAGCTTGTGCACTGAAGACAGTTTGTAATGCATTGTCACCACTATTAACTCTTATTGAAGATTAGGATGAAAATCTCAGGATTTGAGTTCTATAAATATGGGGTAAACATTATGTGATCAAAATTCATGTYCTCAATTTAATGTTTTCATCCAGACTCTTTCATGGTTTGTGTATGACCATACAAGATTTAATTTAGTTTAGGATTTTTGTTTTTYCTTTGGCTCGCTTGTTAAACACCTTGCTCCAAGGCTATTAAAAACAATGAAAGTTTTTATAAACATGAAATGCTAAAATATRTTTAATCCCAACATAACAATGTATGTGATTCTACCATGTAAAAGGATAGAAAGATCATGAGGCAGAGAATGAATGGAACAAAAAAGTAACAGAGGGTAGCTGGAAATTTGTGATTGGGTTTGTTTTGAAGCAGATTGATGTTTCTCATCATCTGTGATTAGACCTGTACATATTAAATAAGGAAAACATATCACACTGGATGGCAGTTTGAAAACAACAGATCAGGATAGTTTCTGATTGAAAAATACTTTTAAGATTTATTTTCTTGACCTATATGAGCTCTCTCCAGCCATAGTTCTAAATACTGCCAGGATAAATTAAGCCCTTTCTGTAATAYAAACATTTGATTCCCACCATAATATAAACTCTTGATACCCTTGAATGTATTATGTAATTTTTTTGCTACAGCCTTAAGATTTGAGTTCTTTCTACAGTGAATGGTATCAAAGTAGAACTCTTTTAGCACTTTGGTCATAAAGGGTCTTTATGCTGTATCCTTGACCCAAAATTCATTCTGAAACTCTTGTGCTGCSTGTTCTTTGCAACAAAGGGTTCAGAATGTGAATGTACTTCCAGAATAAAACCCTATTTTTAACCTGTATAGTAGAGTATATTTACCCCCTTAGTTTTATTCCCTAAAAAGAGTAAATTGTCACTTATCTCAGACCATGGCAATAGTGGATGAGGAATTGGAATAACAGTGTGGCTGCAAAAYAGCTCCATGTCCCTGACCTAGACACGACCTCTGCATGCACTTTCAGCTTTGGAATGATCTCATCTGAAGTACCAAAGTATGTTAATGCTGCWWWWGCAGCATTAACAGCATCATATAAAAGCAGCATTAGCAGCATCATTTAAACCCATTTAGAGAGGATTATGCTACTGTCCCTTCATTTACACAGTTAGGAAACCTTCAGGGAGAAATTCTTAAAATTGAGGTGGTATGATTGTGCTCTTAAAAAATGTTCCTAATTCTCTGATGTGTACTGTTAGTGTGGAGAATKGACTTTTTCTACTCTAATATTGCAAATACATTTGTAATTACAAACATGAAAATGAAAAAAAAGTAGATACATTAGTAGATAATTACTTCTAGACCTAATCATAAGTTCAGCTGCCTTGGACAACTAAAAGTTCATTCTAAGCAAAGGATTATAGAATGATTTGAGTTGGAAGGGAACTTAAAGACCATCTAGTTCCAATTCCCTGCAGATCAATCTTCTGCTGGATCAGGTTGCTCAGATCCCCATCTGGCCTGATCATTTATTTTTACTGTTTAAGATTTTTTTTAGCATAATGGGCCACATCAGTTACATTTGTATAAATCTGCTCTTTTGTGTATGTTTGCAAGTATTCTATACTCTTTTGCTTTGGTGGATTTAATTTCATTTTCATATCAATGACAGCAATTAGCACCTGGCTTGTTCTACAAGGAGCTGAAAGCAACATCTCTRTTTCTGATGGCCAGCACATCACTGATATTGGATATTCTCTGAACTGTTCTGCTTGAATGTGCATTCACCCTCTCCTATAGAAATTTTATCYCATTTTTGTTTATTTTTGCATATTTATATAGTAAAAAGTATCTATTAAAGGAAAAAAAGAAAATTGTGTACTTATTCCCTCACTTTATACACACTTCTAAAATATGTGCTTTAAGAGTGTATGATGTTTATAAAGTGCAATGTTTTGTGGCCCACTTGTGTTTAGCTTGGCAGMTTCTTCATTAGGGAAGCAGATTCTCTGTTTTTGTTTCTGTAATTTAATAGTATCACAAGATTCAGTTGTTAACTATCAGTTTGATGATGTCTGCAGTGTAATTAAAAAGGTGGTGAGTCCACACTTTTTACAGCAGCTGAGTTTGGCTGGTAGTGTAGCAATTTTATTTAATAAAACCTCTGTGGGTATCTACAACATGACATCTGTGACCAAGCAGTAAAAGCAGCTGGTARCAGCACATGGCTCTTATGGAGAAATTCTTAATTCTCAAAACCTCTTAATTAAGGTTTCATATGCAAAAAATTTGCTAAATCATCAGTTATATTTTCCAAGAAGCTTCCATTCTGGTTACTTTCTTGGGATGTAAATGATGCTACTTGTATTTCAAAACTGGGTTCTGGCAGATACAAAMCCCCTTGGAGGTACAGTTGCTCCATTTAGTGGATTGTGCCTCTTCAGCTGGGATGTCAAATGTAGCACCAGTCTGTCCTGAGTAGTTAAAGCTAAACTAAATCTCYCCTGCCCCCCAGGGCACAGTAACCTAACGCTGTGGAGGTTAAATGGCCTGACAACAGCACGACAGCTATTGTCAGAAATATTTCTCCTCGGAGGTTCCACTAAAAAAATAAATCTGTCTCAATTGTGCAGTGCAGTCCTGTACTCTGCTGGTCTGCTTCCACAAGATCACATTCATTAACCACAGACTCTTCTTGAACATCAAAATTGATCTTGCTCAAGTGAAAGAGCAGGGATGAGTTAACCATCTTCTGAACAGCTTGCAGGCAGCCCAATAAATGTGCTTTTTATCAGAGAATTAGCAGGCTCATAGCTGAGGGAAAGGGGTGCAGCAGCTCAGCCTTGTTTCACTGTACCAAGGACTAGCCCAGGATGTGGCTGACAAACAGGGGGGTTGGGTATTTCTGGCACCCTGGGGTGTGTGAGGTGGGTGCTAGCCTGGGTGTAGAGAACAAATTGTGGCATTTCAAACACATATTTATATCAAATACATCTATCTATCTATCTATCTATCTATCTATCTATCTATCTATCTATCTATCTATCTATCTATCTATCTATCTTTGCTTTCTACTCACTGAGGAGAGCAACGGAGCCAGCACAGGAAAAGAAAGGTCAGTGTGTGCTGTTGTAGTGCTGCAGTAATTCACTATCCTGCCTCTTTTTGTATTTGGGAACACAGAATGGCCTTAGATAGCTTCTCTAATGACAGTGCTATGACTGGCTGAGATSAGTCTATCAGTCAGCACTCTGGATTTTGTATTCACTGGAACACTCTGCTGCTTCATTTCACTCYGAAAATCTTGTAAATAAGGAAGTTTAATCCCAACTTCACTCTCACCCATTAAGCGTGAGACACTTCATATTAATGAAACCACAGTGAAATGATATGAAAGATGGCATTGTCAACTCAGTTAAAAATTACTTGAATAAATACACAGGCATATGCTTTGACTGGCAAGGGCTGGAAGTTTTTTTCAGCCCAGCTAGCACGAGCATAATTGAGGAATAAAAGAAGCTGCCGCAGATGGTGATAGCAGTGAGAGGCCCAGTGACATGTGCTTCAACTCCAAGTTTGCTACAGGGGAGTTACTGAGGTAGGATAGCACACCAGAGCTACTGCCAGGATCTCAGGCTCCAAGAAACATGCTTATTAGCTAATTAGAGCTGCATATTCATGAAGAGAGTGAGTTGAATCCATCCTTCCTGTGGGGAGGTGTTCATGAGTTGAACAGCGAAGTGAGAAATGCTTGTCTGTCCCAAGAGATCAGTGCCAGAGAGGTTCCTGCAAAGATGAGGCAATGAGGATTTCCAAGAGTGAGGCAACCTGTGGTACTGGCACTGTGTAGGCACTGCCTGGGCAGGGGGAAGAAGAATTACCTAGAATTATGTCAACTGCCCAGTAGGGTCGGAAAATACCGGTGCTTCCCTGGACAGGAGGGAGGCTGTCACCTGGGTCACAAGGTGGCCTTGTTTGAAACCCTGCCAAGCTGTGCTTGGTCTAAAAGCTGAACTAAGAGTGTCCACAGCATGACCAGGATTTTTTTTTTCCCCCTGCGGTTCACACCTTGACATGAAGTGCCTGTGGAGTCATTGGCAACCGAAAAAATTCAAGCAGCTGATTCCTGGTCAGTGAAGTGGAAAGGAGAGCTTGGATCAGTTTTCACACACTCCTTTCTGAATTG
The DNA here is from genome assembly GCA_902810485.1 of Alauda arvensis. NCBI lineage: Eukaryota > Metazoa > Chordata > Aves > Passeriformes > Alaudidae > Alauda > Alauda arvensis. The sequence continues at coordinate 1,828,946 of CADDXX010000067.1, read as the reverse complement.
CACTGACCACTCACCAGCTACATTTGAGTTTTTTATACACGTTTTGCCTCATTTCATTAATAGAATAAATTTTTTTTGGTCAATACAGTGCCAATGGTGGAAGAGACTTTGGCTACAGTGGACTGAGAACTTTTAGTACATGAAAGACCATCTCCTTTCAAATGTTAATGTGTTATCCTGAAAGTGTTGAAAAAACCCCTCTCTTTTTCATGCTCCTGTTCCCTGAATAGTAGAGGAACAGCTCCTCATATACCTGCTGAGGCTGTTTCTATTTTCTCCAAAGGGTTTTTTTTTGTGTTGGTGTTTTTGTTAAATGCTGACCAYTTATTTCTCTATTGTCTGTGATAATATAGTTTAACTGTTTATTATTTCCATMTACAGGCTTTAAATATGTCTTTTGCACTCTGTAAATAATGTTACATTACCAAAGGCTGTGAGCTTTTAGAAACTGYCTTAAAGGTCTGCTTATAAATGTAATAATATGCACATTCCACAATCAAAGATCGCTGGAAATCAGTTTTTAATTAAAACAAGTCAGTGTCTTCTGTGCAAATGTGAGCTCTGAGAAYAAATGCAGACAASACACACACACAATGAATGCAGCAAGTGCTTCCATTTTGTGACTAAATTTGAAAATTCAGTCTGGATTCTCCTGGTTTATTTGTGAACCAAAGGCTCTGTGCACAACTGGTTTTCTGTGCACAAGAGCAGGATCAAGAACAAAAGATGGTCTTTTGTTTGTCTTGTAGCTGCCTAATTTAGAGCCCCTATTACTGAGCATGACTTGTTTATGACCATATCAAGTCAGCCATTTAACTCTAATGAGGAGTATTACAGATATCACCAGATCAGCAAATTACAGGTGACATTTTAAATTGTTACAAATGCTGTGGGAGCCACAAGAAGGAGGACTTTCTTCCCAAGTCGGGTTTTTTTTTTGTTTGTTTGTTTGTTTGTTTGTTTTTTGTACCATTGAGAAAGTGGCTTTAAATTTCTAGGCTGTGTTATACCATGGGATACAGTAATTCTTAGTAATTCCTAGCTTTTGCCTTGTGCTCACTTTAGCTGACCTCATATCTAACAGATAGAAAAAGTCTTTCTTTGTTTTGTACAYCACTTGTATCTTTCAGGGAATATTCTCTAAAACATATATATATGCATATATACATAAAATTTTGGAGAAATTTGTATTTCTCTGCTTGTGCTCTAGTGCTGCTCTTAAGTCAGAGGAGCATCTTGGCTGACTCTCTGACCTTTCAGYTTGGAGAAAACCAAGCTCAGATGGAGAAACTGATTTGCTCCCTCCACCTTTCCTCATGAGATACATCCCCCAAAACCATTCTGCTGTTCACATCAACGTGTCAGCACTTCCCTTCTCCACTGGGAATGGATGGTGCTGAATACTCCCACGGGCAGGGATCTCAGCAGCCTGGAGAAAGGATCTCACCTGATCTGGAGGGGAGTGTTTTATTTTGGGRAACTGCTACCTTTCTTCTCCTGGGTTCACACTTCAGGACAGGTGTGATGTTGTGCTGAGAGCATTTCATGAATTTTCAGTTYGCATCTCCCTTCAGTGTCCTTTGGATTCTCTGCTGGATGTCCTCCTTTTTTTGTTGCTGCTACTTTTCTATTCTTYACAGTGCAGCCCAAAAGGCAGCAGAGCACCTGCTATCACAGCAGTGTTCTGTTCAATGGAGTAGTTGAGCTGCAGATGATCACTTGCTGTCTGCTTCAAGTATGATTTCTATAAATCCTCCTAGGATATAATCTATAAAATAGCAATGAAGGCTRGTTTTTGATCCTTAATTTTACTTTGCAATAAATCTATCAACACTTGAAATTCATCCTCTGAGAACTACATGTCCAGTGAGTCAGAAATGCTGTTACAGAACTAAAATTAGATATTTCTGTTTCACTTTGTGACTACCAGGATGTTTGCCCTGTTGTGTATTGCCCTCTATTCTGTTTCTTATACAGAATATCATACCTAGAAACAATAGGTACTCTTTGTATAGGGGAAATATTCTCTATTGAAACTGCTGGGTTGGAGTTACACTGTGGACCAATAAATCTCAGCTGTGGCCACTTAGGGACACATATCCTGTTGCAGTAGCTGTTGTACAGTGGTGACATTTCTCCTACCATGTTTATATATTGATTTAACATCATTATTTAGAAAAATATACAAGAATGGTCTGGAATAATGATCACCTTACAAGATGTTCTGAATAAAGCAGTGTTGGAACACAGATTTATCAGGAGAACTGCTGGAACTTCTGCTCATTTGGCACCAGCATCAGTGTAAATGCTATGATTGGGTTTGTTTTGTAAGTCTTTGGCCCATTGTCTGACTGGAAAAATCACAATGAAAAATTTGTTTATTTAACCCAGAACTAAAGTGACAGTAGATGCAATGCAAAATTATGAAAGTAAGTTAGCTTTGACTCAAATGGGATGTTTTTCTAAATCCAAGTCATGCTGTTACAGCGAAAAATACTTATCTCAGAAAGAAATCAGTAACTGAGTATTTGGAACTGGTATCTCAAAATATTTTCTACAAAAGACTGTCACCAAAAGCTGGAGATGTTATAAAAGATGTGCTATGATTTTCCTGAAAAATCTGTGTACATCAAATGTTTATTAAAATTGTATGTAACCCTTGAGTCGTGCTGAGCAAGCCCTCTCAGTGRAAAGAAATAAGGACATTTAAAACCATCTTGTAGATATTCAACTAAAAGGACTTTCTTGGTTTGTTGGCTTTTTTTTAAACAATGGTGCTTTCAATGGTTGCTGCATTAGATGCATCTTTCTTCCTTTGTTTGGCTTGCTGCTTCTGTGGATGAATTCCAAACAAAAATCCTGTATCTCCTTTCTCAGTTGATCATTTTGTAAAAACGACCTAATGTTGGCAGCAAGTGGAATAAAACCAGCAGGACTAGAGGGATGTAAAGGAATTTCTGAATTTTATGGCAAARTTCAGAACTCAACAGGAAATCTTTGCAATGCAGTTGTCATCTCTACAGTAAAACAGAACAACTTTTCAGAGCTTAATGTTTTTCTCCCTGGGGTCCTGATAGGGGATGGATGTGAGAAAACACATCTTTAAAGGACAATGTACTTCTTGAAAGTTGTTCAGAATCATGAAGGCCAGAGCCAGTGCAGCAACATACTGGCTAAGAGGATTCCAGTGAAAGACAAATTGAAAGAAATCAGGGAATGTGGCACAGAATAATGAATAAGCACAGCTGTCCCTCACCACTTTAAAGAGAAAATATTTTTCCCATAGTCTTTTATTTTTTAAACTAATTTSAGCTATTAATGTGAAATCAAAGATTAGATTGCCCTTTTTGCAATAACTGTGTCTGTAGTCTTCTACTTTCATGTATCAAACAATTAAAATAGGAGTGAAGAGCCACAAGCATCAYAGAGATGCTTTGTCTCATCTGGGGTGCTGGGAAATTATGAAGCAAAATAAGCTATAAAAAAAAATAATAGCATCTTTGCACAGAGAAATCCAGAACAGTCAGTAGCTGTTGTTCTCTGGCAGTTCAGTTATCAACCAGCAATTATCAAAATGGCCAGAAGCCAGTTCAAAACACTACAGATTCTCCTGTTGGGAGGTTTTATGCTGCTGCCTMTCTGCAGCTGGTGCTGCTGTATTACAAACCCCTGAGAACATGAATRTGGTGTGTTCTGTATTTCCTAAGTCTGAGTAATGCAATTACAAACCCAGAAAGTATACCCTGGATTGTAATTGTAGTTACATGTGACTCTCATATAAAGATAAAAGCTTGYCTAAGATATAACAGCCTATTTTGATGTGTGCAAGGACTAAATCTCATACATTAAACCCAAAATAGAACTCTCTGTCTGTAGTTAGGGACAGGGCACAGGCCAGCCTTGTTATCTGCCCTCAGAGCATTAACCTGGAGGMATTTAGAGAGCAGTTGTGGCTTGACACTGTAAGATGTTAAACACTCCCAATCCCATTGCCTCCTCCAGCTATGAGGACGAGTAAAGTARATCCCCTAAACAGGAGTTACATTTAGCAAAATAAGTCCCCCTTCTCTTGTTTTAATCAGTTGAGTTGCTGAATTAGTGGAAGCCTTCAGAATCCATTAAAAATAAACATCAAAAAGCAGCCTGAAGTTTGYATTCAGTCAGCACAAACCCATTTGTGACTGTAATTTCCAACTTTAGGCTTTGYTTGGCAAAGTGGCAAATGAAGCTCATAATTGTATTGTGAATGATGGGGAAATATTATAATGAAACATCTGGAATATTTAGGATTGGGAGAGGCTGGAGGTGGCCCCAGTCAGTGTGCACAGCTGCAGCAAGCCAGAGCTCCTGGGTGGTAAATACTCCTTATCAGTTCTTGTACAGGTTTAAAAAAAAACAAAAAAAGGAGTTGTTGATGAAGTTCACAATCCTGTTATCTGTTTCACCACATCTCCCTGTTCCAAATCCCATCAGGGACTGTGTACACTTACAGAGAAGTGCCTGTCTCCTGSTTTCAGGAGAACAGAGACAGCTGCTGTGAAAACTGCCGAGGTCAGRCAGAGGAAGAGAGACCAGAGAAAATGGAAATGTCAGAAGTAAAGGGAAGGAGAAGACTGATGAGGTTGTCAGCCCTCATGAAGAATGTCATGTCAAAGGTGTTTGACATGATGAAGTGAGATAACAAGCCCACACCACACACTGAAAGTTTCTCTGCTTATATATTTGCATATCTGCAGCACAATTTTATTACATTCCACTCAAGTTAGGGCAGTCTCACAGCAGCTGTGTATTTGGAATACCAGCACAGCAGGTTGCTGTAGTTTTGCACCTCCCACTTCCAACTTGTCCTCTGTGCTTACTTGAAGGAAGATGAAACAGAGCTGGCTGGCTTTGGACTTTTCTGTGTGTAGTTGCATTTGCCTCTGTTTCCCTGGTGTGATCTGTTTTGTAAGAATCTATTATTAATAACTAATAATTCTATTAAAGTAGACAGGTAATTCACATATGCTYGTGCAATTTAGATTTTGTCTCCTAGTCCATATGTTGTCTTTTTTAGTCTTTCTCAAGTTATTTTTAGTTGTATTTTTGTATTTTCAGGGAGATTATGTTTGGCATTCTTATGAGACATATGCAAGTAGATGGAGTCGTGGTCCATCAGGACCTTGTCACTAGGGAGAAGGGTTGGTGTTTGTTCACAACCATTCAAGAATTATAATGGTTAAAGGTGCCTTTGCAAATTCTCCTATCAGTTCATGCTCAAYAGAAGCTTTTCTGTGATTTGCTAAAGCTCAAAAACATCCTATGTCCACTCTTTAGCAGTTTCTGGACTACAAATGAACCTGAACTTCCACTTTGAGGAAGTTCAAATTGGTAGCAAGCAGTGAAAACTGATTTTCCTAAACTCCAGAGCTGTATAGCACAAATSTGGCCTGCAGCAATCCTATAGCTCTGCATCTCCATGCACTGCACGTGGTAAGAAAATATTGTCTCCAGCTGCTGCCTGCAAAAGACTTTCTATTCTGAGACATAGCATTTCTCTGTAGGGACACATTAGCTGAATTTATATATATAGCCTGCCAGAAGTCATAATCTAGAGAATCAGGCTTTTAAACACTTGTGAACTACCTTGTACAATGAACTTATCCTGCTTAAATTATTGAAAAGAYTCAGTGAAGTGAGACACTTAATTTTTGTAGAGTGAAATCTTTTTAAAAGATCAGTTAGGGAGAAAATTCAGCATCTGCAGCAGAAACACAAATATCAGAGATTCAAAGCTTCTAACTATTTGTGACTGTATTTCAACAACATGCACACRTTTGCAATAAATCACATTATCTGTCATGCTTTCCTAAATGTACACAAGGATGCAAATAGCTGTGAAAACTTCAACTGAGAAGTTCCATTATTTGCAAAAATTTGCAGGATTCGTGCTGCCATGTTGTTTTACCCATTGCACATGTRAATATCAGAGAGACAAACTGCACAGGGCAACCTCTCTTCTTGAGACTAAARGTCTACCACAAAATCAAACATCTTGTCAACATTATCAACAGTAGAAATTCCAATAAAAACTAGAATTGAATTATTAACCTCTAGAGTTCTAAATCAGCCTTAAAAGTAGTCTGTGGAGGTTTAGTCTCCACAATCCTTCTCTTAGAGCAGATTTCCAGCTCTCAGTGTGCAGTCTGGCAGCAGTAAGTGCACCATGGCTGGGAGCAGATGTTCATGATGGTATCCAGCAGCTGAAAAAAACCCCACTGAGAATGCCAAAAAACAAATTTTAAAATCTACCCTAGAAACATCCCTCCATCCCTTTCCCCTAAAGGACAATTTATTCACAAAAGTAAAGTTAGCTTTGGATGAAAAAAAAGCATGAATTAAAATGCAGAGAGTTTTCTACTTGTTTTGAGGTTGGTTTCCCCATCTCCTCCCCYTTTTTTCTCCTATCTATATCTTTGCACCTTCTGAAACTAATCAGATGCCTTGGCACACCAGATTGTGTGGCTCCTCAGCCTCACATATGTGATARATTCAGGATCCTCTTTCTGACAGGCTGGGGTGTGATGGGATGTCTCCTGAGAGCCTGCCACACCTGGAAGGCCAGGTGCATCCTTCCTCCTAATTYTGTCTTGGTAATTTTTCAATATGCCTTTCTTGGAGCTGGTAGCTCTCAGGTGTCAGAYGTATCTTTGTCAGGAAAATGTACTTGTGCTTTTGTTGCAGGGTCTTTTAGACCAGACTGGAGTTCTTGTGATTCCATATCCTCCTCTTGGAAAAKGTAGGTGGACCTTGACATTCTTGGAGAAGCCAGAATTGTTGATGGATGGGTTGAAGTCAGAGTTTCTCGTGGGTGTATGCAGCCCCTGTGTGCATGAGTGACACTGAAAGACAATTCTGTGCTGTCCCCAAGCCACCCTGTCACTGTTACCATGCCCAGTGTGCACTTTGGGAATGGCTGCAGCCTCATCTTCTGTATCCCCTTCCTGGGAGGTGAGTTGGGAAAACTCCAGGTACAAGTGCAAGCAGGAGGAGCACAAATAATCTGTTTGTTTTTACTGTTCTCTGGTCTAAACCCACTTTGTGTAACTTTTACCTGCCTGCTAACACTGAACTCCTTGTGGTTAACTCAGGTGCTGTACTCTGATCCTCATCTCTCTTTTGAGTCTGGTTTAATTCATTTGCACTAGAATTGATAGATGACCTTTACCAGATCTGTGCCTGACTATACCTGGCATTGGATCTTTGCATTTTGCTTATTGGTCTCRTAGCATTTAATTAAATATGTGTCAGGATATGTTCTTAGCTGTTTCAGAATTGTTGCAGTAAATGATGGACCTATGGGTTTTTAAAAATCATCTTGTCCATTTCTTTTTATTTYGACTTGGCTGTATTTCTGTCATAAATAATTTTAAATGGTATTTTTTAATAGAGCACCAGTGAAATCTGCAGGCAGCATCAGAAAGCCCGTTGATCTCTTGTCAGTGGGTCCCACAATACTGGCTGATTATAATTTTCTTTTTATGTCAGAGAACGYATTTCAGTGCAAGCACTCCAAACTTAAACTAACTTGAGGGTTTTAATTAAATGTCATTTGCATTTGGCTGCTGCTGTCTGTGTGGGGAAGAGTGGGATGACACAGCCTCTTGATTCCTTTAGCTGTGCTGTGGTGTTGCTGAATGAAGCTTCCTTTTTGCCTAATGTAGGAAGGAAGACAAAGGCAAATACTTGTTCTTTTATTGTCACTGTTCATTCCTGCTGTCAGTGGGAGACGTGGGACTTGCATCAGGTGAGAGGCAGGAAATCATTCATTTAGGAAGAATATTGTTAATACTTCTGCCAGGAGCCTGAATGCATTTCCCAGATAAAGCCTATGATTAGATCAGTCACCAGATATCAAAAATACAAAGGTTGTCATTGCTTTTTGCACTCTTTATAAGTTCAATTATTTTTCTGTCCTATAAGGGATATTATCATATRTGACTCTGCATAAGATGATCTGCAGATTCACAGATTATTTGCATGACATAAATACAAATATCTTCTTTGGTGGGACTAAGGGSTTTGCACCAGGTGATCTCCAGAGGCCTTTCCAAACTAAAWTATTCYAYGATTCTATTCCCTTAACCTGAATTTAATCTTTGTTTCCTTTTAAGTGAAGAACTTTTATATTTTAAGAGTAGTCCCAAGGTGAGGGAGCCCAGCCACCTGTGTGTGAGTAATTCAGTACCTGGGTGAGAACTGAGGGCCAGTGTTTACCAAGCTGCCCAGGTTCCTGTTCTGCAGATGCCATCTGGCAAATTATTTTCTTACAAATAGTGGGAGTATTTAATCTGCAGTGTGTCATATAAAGTCTGTACTGTGTGATAATGCTGGAGACATTTGCTGCAGCACACTGGGTCCTGACTCAGGGAAAAGCAGCTGGGAAGGAAGGAATGTGGATGAGCTGGGAATTTGAAAACACTCAGACTGATAGAGTGAGTAATTATCTGGCAGGGAAGGGTGTGAAACCCCATTTCAGTAATTACTGGTCTGGAAGGGAAGGGTGTGAAAACCCCATCCCTGCTACTGGACTCGAGTGCAAAAACTGAGTGTGTTCAGCATAGGAAGGGGCAATCCCAGCAGGATGTCAGGGTTTCTCTTCTTGCTCACCCTCCTGCTCTGGTCAGGGTCCTTTTAGTCCAGAGCAGGAGCAGGSTCCCCCAGGAACAGCCCTCCAGGAATGCTCTCATTGCAGATGGCCATGGCACTGCTGGATCTGCTCCTCTTCCTGCCTCTGACACTGATTAATTYCTGCAGGGATGTTCTCCAGCCTCAAAGCTGATGATTTAAGATTAGCCTGGGTCAAAGAAACAAAAGCCTCTGATACATTTCAAGATTGATGGATAGGAGCAGTTCTCTGGTGCAGAGAATAGGGCATTTCCAGAGGAAAGAAATGTTACCTTCTGTGTTAGTTGTACAAGGCAATTATTTTTAAAATTATAAACTATTGTTTCAGTATGAAGAGAAAATGATTCTGTTTAATAGTTGCTTTCCACTGACATTCTCCTTAAATGAGGGATATCACCCTCTAAAGGGTAAAAAATGTCAGAATAATGAGGAATGTTCTGAACAGACAATGGGTGCTTTTTGCTGGCAAGGTGCTAACTGGTGAAAATGTAAATGCTTGACCTTTAGATTTCTGCTGGGAGTTTTGAATGTGTGTCTTTGTTTGRAAAAGTGAAATTGTTACATGATTTTTGATGCAATTGATGAACTATAATGGCTGTAGACACAAAAGCATGAAATCTGTGAAAAAAAGGTGAAAATGAAGCCACTGAAGAAATACATTTGGTTTCTGTGTTTTGTCAGTAGACTATAAACAAGAAATAATCATAAATTGTATTGGTCCCTCTCCAATAATTTCATTTTACTGATCTTCCAAAAGCTATATTAAAGCTTCTGTTGTTATCCACCATTAAAAACATTTTAAAGTGCAGGTAAACCCTGAATTCTTCCTCTAAAATAATTGAACCCTACAGAATTGCTAACTATGTTCAGGAGGATTATTCTACTGAAGATTATTGTCTCCTAGGAGATAATGATCATCTTCATTTTCACGCTTCTAGAAAATTCTCAGTACCTCACAGAATCACTGAACTAAGAAATTAATTTCTGTTTATAGGAGAACAATAATATCTCCAGACTCACTGTTTTCAAGCAGCCCTTTGAGTACTGATGTCTACATCAATTTGATTTTTTCACATGTCAGATTCTAACAAGAAAAATGGCCACATGCTTCCAGTTCTTGATTTTCATCTCTTCTTGTTCTATAGTAGATTTAGATCATAAATTCTTCATGTTGGYGCACATCATTTGGTGTAAGTTATCACAGAAATATTGTAACAGATCCAAGCTCATTCTATTGCAAGAATCCAYCCAGATCCTGGAGCAGCCAGGCTCTGTCTCTTCTCCTAAATGTCATGTTCTTTCCACTCATATTAACTGTGAAACTGGCCCCTCTTTGCATCCTAGCCTGAAATCCACGATGAGGCATAACATAAAACTAACCAAATCTAGGTGAGGCTGCAAATTCTGGATAATCTTTTGACTTAGTTCTATGTCACTCACATAATCATTGAGATAAAATAAATCTTCAAATAAAGAAAGCATGCCCAMAAGGCTAACAGCTTGGAGTGTGAACCTTTTCCTCCAGTGAGTATTTGATRTAAATAATGAATCATAAACTGCTTTACAAATGGTGCTGGAGATGGGATGAGTATTCAGCCTGTCCTCCTTGAGAAGTCACATGTGAACAGTTCTTAATTTCCATCCCAGRCTTTTTATTCAGAATTACTGAATGGATTCTCATGTAAACATATTTCAGTCAACTGAAGAATTACAAATGTGATTTCAAYATTCAGCTCCTGTGTGATTTGTTACTTTCAGGATGTGGTGTTGGCTCTCTGTTTTGTGGTTGGATGAATGCAGCTCCAGCAAAGCCTCAAGAAATATTATCAGAGCTATAAACATYTGTAAAAAGCTGATAGAGGAAGGCTGGCTGAGTAAGGGATCTTTACATTTATTCTATTCTGGGTTTCCCGAGCTGAACTTTGCTAGAGGCATTGTTACAAGGAGAAAATATCCTGTATAATATTTAACGTGGGGAAATTTAAAGCATATGTATGTGTATGCATTTCTGTGTCAGGACTTAAGCCYCAGGCATTGAGGACATTCTTCAAGCCCTTCTGCTAAATCCATTAAGCATTAGCCTCTGCAGTGCTCTGCTAATCATCACCAAGTTTGGTAAGCTAAAGGTGATAAAACATGAGGCAGGAAAGAGTTTGCCAAGCAATCAAATTTAACTCTGTGGACATAACTCCCATTTTTGTGTCACAGATATTGGTCTTGTTCTGGAATTGTGCTGTCTATGCTCACTTTGGGTATGAATGTTACTTTTTTTTTGCCTTGGGACAAAATACAGGGAGTAGGGAAATGATATTTAATRGGATAAGATGTGGTTGATGATGTTGCCAAAAGCTGAGAGAGAGATGTGCTAGAATGTACCTGGTAAGATTTATAATTTACTGTGAGAAAATAATTCTCCTTGCCTGTGTATACTATTGATCTCTCCTTGAATTTATCACCTTAGAAAGTTTGTGAAACAATTTGTWTACTGATCTGCTTAATGCAAATTTCTGCTGAGCTTTCAAGTTTTTTCTTTCCTAAACTGGTGCAGTAATTAAAGGGTGAATAGGGCTCAGGCTGGGTGCAACTGTTTGCATATGAACACATGGACTCTTTTAATTAAAGAAAGACCTTTTTCATTTTCATGKTTTTTTACCACCTACAGAAAACATTTTTGAGTATTTGCCACTTTCCACTCTGTAGAAGACTGAAATTTTATTGAAACTGAAAATTTTGGACACATGATCTTTCCTTGAAGTCTTTCAGAGTTGCTGTTGTACACACAGCCAGCTTGTCCAGAATTGTTCTAAAACCAGTTATATTGGAAATCAGATAGAGGGTTTTTTTTTTTAGAAGAAAATTACAAAAATTATTCTTCAATTCAAAGTTTCTTCAATTCAAAGTTTCTTCAATTCAAAGTTTCTTCAATTCTTCCTGCATTTTTCCTACCAAGGTACTGAACTTTCATAAACTCATTGTGAAGGAATTGCTGTATTAATTACTGAAATTCAGCAGACTCTGAAATGTGATTTAGGTCCTGGATTGCATTACAACACAAGTGTTACTGGGTGGATTGGCATTCAAACARTTTCTAGCAATTTACTTGAAGACTTCTCAATCTTATTCCTTTAAATCAGAGAAGCTTTTGAATTGCAGATGCCTTGAAAATTTTGAGAATTTTGAGAAAAATGTGCGGGCAAGTTGTTTYTGTTGGTTTAAATGTGAGTGTTGATTGACTGCATGGGCAGCTTTTAGGTGTGTGTTTCCATTTGCATGTGCAATGTCAAAAGCATTCATGCTTTGGTGGGCAAAATGAGGTCCAGGCCACCCCATGAAACCAGGCTGCACCATCCCCTTCGAGATGACAAAGTTATCTGCAGATGCTTYATGAAGCAATGCATTGTTTATTACCTTCTGCTTTTATAGACCTTTTTATGTTCTCCCTGCTTTTCTGCTGAGAAAATGATCCAATTCCAAGGCTTGTCATCTTCCTGAAGACTCTTCAGCCTATTTTATATGACTTGAAGTAAAACTGGAAACTAATGGTGTTGCCCAAGATGCAGAAACCATTTTCTGAGAAATTCATCAGTGGCAGGACAGTATTCAGAGATAAACCTCAGGAAACCTTCACTACAGCAGACCTGTAGGGTTCTGCTTCAGAAATGCAGCCACCAAGCAAATGAGCAAGTAAGATTGTTAGAGAAGGCCTGGACATAAAGCTGCTGGGCAAGTCTGATTTATTGCAGTACTTTGTTTCTCAGATTTGAACGATGTTTTTAACTTTGTGTGTTTAATGTAATACCACTCCCATATTTTTGTTTGAATTAATCAGGATAAACCCTAGGGAAGTATTTATTGCTCCTAAAGATGTTTTATGAGTGAGGTTATTCTTGTGATCACCTTTCTGTTACTTGTGGTTGTTTACTTCTTCCTCCCCTATTTCATATATTATAATGTTGGGGTTATTTATTTATTTAGTTAGTTATTTATTTATATTTATTTCTGTGCACTTGGTAGATGTATGTTTCATCTTGAGCATCTGGAAAGAATCCTATTGTCACTTCCTGGAATAACTCCATTGGCAACATCTTGCAATTTACACCCCTTTGTAGCTTCTATTCCCTTACTGACAGGTGAATGCAAAAAATAGGRGAGATTTTTTGACACTTTGGGCATCGACATTTCTGCTGGAGGAGGAAATACAGAGTATCCTAGAATTGGCCATGCAGTACTGTTTAAATATTGGAAGCTTTGACTGTGTTTGGACTTATAAATAGTTATGGAAAGCATTTAATTATCATACTTTAGTGTCTAGAAACAGTGAAGAAACAAGTTCCTATAGAAGTACTGTCTCCCTTGCAAGTGCAAAATTAAATTCTTTTATGCTGTGGCTRAGCAGCATATCCCAAATAATTTTAAGCTACAGATTGACTTTCTTTTGCTTCCTGTAGGCTCTTWGGTTTAATAAAGAGTTTGAGCAGTGGAATGCAGAGCAACTGATTTTATCCTGTCATCAATCTCATCTATGACAGTTGAGGGATACTTCTGGCTTTTTCCCTCGTATTTTTTCCACATAAACCTTTCATTTATTCATAGCTGTCTCATAAATGACTACACAGATGACTAGAGGCTGTTCCTAATATCCCTTCTTCCACAGTGTGGCCAATAAATCCACTGGTAATTACAGGGAGCTTCCTTTATGAATGTTTGTAAAATAATTCGATCGACAGCTGYTCCTCCCCCTATTGACAAAAATCCATTTGAAGTGCACACCTTCAGTGCCATTCACAAGGATCTGAAGGCAGGGCAGTGCATGCCCTGTTCTGCAGGTACAGCCTGAGGAACAGAGGGATTGATTTTCTAAGGGTCAGGTAAGTGCACAGCAAAGCAGGAGGTTGAATATTTAATATTTTTCTCCAGCTCATGAGCTTGGTTTCTAAACAATGAATTTTTCTTGCTCTCCTGGGTGGGAAGTGTGGGCAGTGTTTGTAAATCATTTTCACTTGTAGATGTGAGTGTGCTCCTAGTGGAGGTTGGAACCTTTGCAGAGGGAATTTAGGCCTAACAACTAATTAATCAGGATAAACCCTAGGGAAGTATTTATTGCTTCTAAAGATGTTTTATGAGTGAGGTTATTCTTGTGATCAC
>CADDXX010000067.1:1778302-1815002 GCA_902810485.1 Alauda arvensis | reverse complement strand
TGGGAATTTTCCCCCTCTCTGAGCCACAGCTAGAAATTAAGTGGATTAAGAAGTAAAGGTGGTATTTTTGTCTCTATTTTGTATTTCACCACTTCTGCCTGGATGGTTCAAGTCACTTGGACATTCWGGATCATTGCCCCAGCTCAAAGTGTTCCTTTGCAATAAATGGTTCCTTAAACCCTTACCTTTACTACCCTWATGGTAAAATTTAATTCCTTTATGCAGTTTTTTATCCTAATATGACCACTGCTGCATGGCAAGAAATGAGATGAGGTCTTCTCCAGTAAATCATCTATCTTTGAGAGTAACTCTGCCATCTGATCAGAAACCACACTGCTTCCTGCAACTTCACACTTACTCATCCTTGCAGAATCAACCCACTGAAAACTGACAGGAGAATTTTGGGTAGTTTTAATTACTGATAGAAAATGCTATCTTAGGATCTACTGAGRTTGCATAATCTGGAGGTGTGCAACAGTCACCTGTCCTGCACACAAGAATTTCCACCAGTTCACCTCTTTAAAATCTGCCCTTCACTTGCCTTTTATACTCTCAGAAGTCTTGTTTGGGCTGAACTGTCTGGAACCACATGAACTCAGCACCAAGCAAGTGAAAAACCAAGTAAATGTCTCCTGCTTTTCTGCTCACCTTCCTCTGGCTGCTCCTGTCTCTCTCCTACTCCAGGTTGTAGCAGACTTGTGAATCAGACAKGAGGCAGGAGGGCAGAGCTGGAGAAAATCAGCAGCAAGGAGATGTCCAAAGATAAAGTACAAATATAATGTCAATCCAACCCAACCTGTCACTGTAACAAGAATGGATCTATATAATCTATATAACCTTCATGTATCTTCAGTCATTTCCCTACAACTTAATTCTGAAAGGAATGATGYTTAAATCAATGTGATTAGGTTCAGATCCTGGCTCTGCTACAATCTTTTCATGAAACTTTGCCCAGATTTTTATTGTTTCCATTTGTCTCCACTAAATGGACACTATTTGCCCATTTACAAAGTAAGAATAAAAATTTCAAAAGTGGCAGACTTTTTGGCAGCAGACATTTCATTTAAAACACAATTCCCATTAGATTTTYCCCAACATTTTGGTTACCAAAAGATACAGATAAGGGGGTTTTGATATTTTAAGAGTTATTTACAAATGCTAGGTTGCTGATCCTTAAGAAAGTTGGGGAGATAGCTGCTTGGTGATTCTGAMAATACTGCAAAGCCTTATCTTTAGGCACTTAATGAAGTGGGACTAAGGCTCAGACAAAAATAAATTGYTTGAGCTGTAGGAAAACACTCCATGTCTGCTCGTGTACCCCAGGGATCAATACTGGATGAACACTGGTAAACATCTCCATTAATGACCTGCTTGATGGGCCACAGTGAGCCCAGCAGGGCTGCTGGCACTAAACTGGGAGTGCCTGGGTCACCAAATGGTTGTGCTGCTGTTTAGAGGGATCTCAGGAAGCTGGAAAAATGGGCTCCTGACTCAGCAAAGCCAAGTTCTGGACCTGGTGAGGAATAACCCCTGCACCAATACAGACCATGGGGAGTCTGGCTAGCTAGAGCTTGGCAGAAAAGGGCCTGGGGGTTCCTGGTGGGCACCAAACTGAGTCCAGCAAARGGCAGTGAAGATGAAGAGAACTGGATGATCTTAAATATGAGGGATGGTCAGAGAGAGCACCAGAACAGGTTGCCTGGAGAGGCTGTAGACTCTCCATCCTTGGAGATATTAGAAATCCCAATGGACACCATCCTTGGCAACTTGCTTTGGTTAACTCTTCTCCTAGCAGACATATACATAATCTCCAGAGGTTCCTCCAACATCAACACTTACATGAYCCTGTGGAAGTGATGAATGGCTGAAGTAGCTGGGGTTGTTTTCCATTTGCAGTCTAGGAGAGTGAATCCTTGTAGCCTGGTGTGTTAACTCACTCATGACAATTYCATGTGTCTAAGCCCACAGTGTCCTTAATCATACAGTTCATTCTGACAACTTTATGTAAGGTTCTGATGTGAGAATGGATTTTTTATTTGTGGGGAATATGGCTCTGAACCCTCCTGAACCATTCACTGACACTTCCTCACARACTCTCAGCTCTTACTGTGATGAGCAGGTCCAAATCTTCATGTTCTCTCACATTTATTTTGAAAATCTGCATGTTAGCTTTGGAAAGYTTAAGCTTCTATTTTTTTCATGTGCAGTGTTAGCATATTTGTGTGTGAACAGTGGCAGACATGCAGAGCTCAGTGTGTAAGTGTGACCTCTGGGGTCTGTTCTGCTTTGGCAGGATGCTTCTCCCTGTTGCAGTACTTAATCCAGCTCTGTTTGCAAAGCCAGCTGAGAGGCTTGGATGGAAGGTGAAACAAAGGTGCAAAGTATTACAGTGACATGATATTTACTCTCARGCTAAAGGGCTCTGAACAGGAGAGAACCCAAGGGATCTTTTTTATGACAAAACATTTCATTCCAGGRTTTTTGCTAAGCTTACACATCTCATATCTGAGCACTTTGCAGGCCTTGCTGGTATAATTGCATCTGCAGGTGATGAAAAGAAACAACTTTCCCTGCTGAGAATATCACAAACAGATGCTGAATTTACAGCAGATTACAATACACTGAGCCTTTGCAGTTTTTACCAAAGAGGACATGAAATTGTTGACACTACACACTATTATGTTGGAGAAAGCATAGCAAGAACATATTTTCCACAGTTGKGGAGTTCATTCTCCTAAGCCAGTTGGAAGTCTACATACTGAAATATATCCACTATGCTAAGAAAAAAATGATATATATAATACATCAAACTTTCTAATTGACACTATTTTCAGCCACATRATTGTTCATGGGAATCCTCCTGATGCATATAGTGCAAATTTTGGTCATACAGGATTTTCCATGAGGATTTAACTTGGAGGAATTGAAACTGAGAGAACAGTTTGGCCACAAAAGAGAAAACTTGGTGCTTTCAACCCTAATTAAAGCTGTCTGTTGATGTCAGATTCAAATGCTGTTTTTTCGATTCACATTAAGGCTGGTTATTGATTTCAGCACCAGGAAAGAAGAACAGCAAAGGCAGCATTATTAAAGGAGATGTCTGCTGCACACGTGCATGTGTCTGGGTAGGACTTGAACACTGTAGGGGCTGGAAACTTTGGATCTTGGTACCATGTGCAGGGTCAGAAAAGCACAGATTGAAGCTGAAARTCAGTGGGTGATTATGATGAGTGAATAATGGCTGAAAAATGTTTAATGAGATATATCCAAAAGCCACACTAATTTATYTGTGCTCAGCCTGTATTAATAGAAACTGTTCTACATGTTACATACAATTGTCAACATTCATGCTTCCTGTATCACAATAAATCTGATACAGCTTTCCACAGCATGGTAATTTGCATTTGATGGCATTCCTGTCCCCTTCAACAAGGGGTGCCTTGCTTTATGTACCCATCACAAGAAAGAGGTGAGAACTTAAAAGACTGTTCTAGATTAAAGCCCAGCATAAATTAACTTGCTCTAAGACACCACCAGTCACCTGCTCCTTGCAGCTTTCATTAAGAAGCAGATCCCTCTTTKGAATGCAGATTTGGTAACAGCTAATTAGTTTATGTAGCTAATCTTTTACACAGTCTTTCAGGTTATGAAGATAAACTAAACAGGATGAATAGGAAGAAAACACCCACAGCTTGCTGATAATTATCTATCCCTAGACATTTTCCCAGCTTCATGCACATTGAGACATCTTTCAAAGTCAAACACTGTTGGAACAGCTGAGAGAAGCTGCAGAAAAGCCTTGAATAGTGATTCCCATCTGAGTACCTTGGGCTTAAGTACAGAAGGGCTGCTTACTGTAAGATGCTTTTCAGTGTTGGAATTGGGGGCTAGGAGAGATCAGTGGGAAAGAATGATCCAGGCAATTCTGGGGAGAAGTAACCTGATGATCTGTCCTGTTGTGTCATGGCAAGAATGAATGCTGTATTCACCTCTGTGAAGGCAATTTTCAGCTGAGTGAGATGTGGAGATGGAAAAGGCCCTTTRCAGCAAAAAAGATCAGAAGAGATTTTTCTTAAGCTAGCTGTTACTTAGACTTATTTAGATTTTCACCAGTCAGGTTTCAATGAACATTCTCACTATCAAAATATTTTGTTCCTTTAGTAACTCTCTCTTCAGTCACTAAGGTTAAAGGCACTTCCACTCTTGGTTTTAAAAGAAAGTAGGTTCTATTTTTTCAGTGTGCTTTATTTGTAGTTCCAAGTGAAGCAAAATCAAATCAGCTTAAATATGGCTCTTTTTTTTAAACATATGTGCAAACAAACAAATAATTCTTTGTGTGTGCTCAAGCACTCTAGGGGTATGTTTGTGGTTCCCTTTGCRCCCAACAGTATTTTCAATCTGAGGAGTTTTATACTTTCAAATTCCTGAACTTGCAGGTCTGTGTCTTCTGAAAATTTGCTCTCTGAAAAGAACACTGCATATTTAGATTCAGCATTTTCCTAATGTGGCACTGAAAGTCAAGAATTTCTGAATTCTTTAGGAATACGAACCAACTCATTAAAAATAATGAGATTGTAAAAATAAAACTGTCAATTATTCTGCTTGCTTTGTGACTTGTTAAGTCTACATTTTAAAGTTGCTCTCCACAACCAAGAAAAGCTAAACACATTTTTCCAGAATCAAAAGAGGTGTGACTCTAGAGGCTGGCTGTTTTAAAAAGAACAGAATGAGACCAAAAAGCAAATTGGTGAAAATGGAAAAGGATGCAATAACATTAAAAAWGAAATGTATGGAAGAAAGCTCCTTTGTGTGGTACACAGTTGTGGATGGAAGTCAGCTGGCATTCACTGTATGTGGATATTTTGTGTATTAAGCCAGGAGCACGTGTACAGGAAGGGGACAACTGATGCAGATGAGGAAGTGACAGTTGTGTGCAAAAATGTGCATTCAATTTGTGTTTTGTTGAATGCTGTCAGTAGATGGCTGGGTGAATGGCAGAGCATCTGTCTTTTCAAACATAATTAAATTCTCACTGATTTGCATCTCAGATTTGTTCTCTGGATAATAAGCTGTTCTGAGGATGTGACATCAGCCATTGAAACTGCTCAGAACATCACACAACTATTAATGTATTATCACTAAATTGATAGTGAATGGTGTTCCAAGCCATAAAACGAAGGACCAGATTATTTCACAATAAAAAGGATGTAAAATAGCTAATTACTTGGGCTGAATTGCCTAAATGATTTTGTTCTGCACTTTTGTGTGTTAAACACTGACAAATGAGGGCAATTAGTACAGTACTAAAGTCCAGAGTGTGCAACTTCAGCACACAGTGCAAGAGAAGTTATTTCTTCTCCTTGGTACACTTGTTTTTCACAATCAGTCTCAGGTATTAGAGATCTGTTTGCATTCCAGCCAAGATTCCAACAATMTATAAATTGCCATGATTTTATTGTGGCTGTCCTGGCCCATGTGTGAGGGATGTGTGGGACATCCAGAAGCTGTTTGTGCTGCAAAGCTCATGTGAGATCTTCCTTCTTATATGGCTTTACAGCAAGATAGTCCATGTCCCTTAAACTTTACACAGGCTCCAAAAGAGAGTGGTTCTTTTTCAAATTTATTAAATATCAATTAGATGTTGCATACATGTCCTCTTCCATGCACTGCCTTGCTTTTGCTGGGACGATTTCCTTTCCACAGGCAGATTTTACACAGAAAATTTCTACTCCAGTCATGTAAGTTCTAATTTTAACTTCTCTGAACAAATGCTGTCTTGCCCAAAGAGCTTCTAAATGAGGTAAAGGCTCTTTGTTTGTTTCAGAGGGTTTGGGTTTTTTTGGTGGAAAAAGGAGGTCCTGCACTAAAGTTAATTATTTTGTAGTTTCTTGATTACCTAGGTTTTACTTCTGGACATTCCCATCTTAATATGTCTCATTTTGCATCTCTAAAATTAACAAAGTAAGTGTTCTTGTATCTCTTTTGCCTGCTTGGTTTAAKCTGGGAGGCCTTTGGAGAGCATATCACGTTCACACAACATCCTTCTATTTCACCCAGGAGTGCCATGGTTACAATAATCATCCTCTACCCCATTCTTTCCATTTCCCAAAATTATTTCATCTTCCTCACTSCATCAGAGTGCTCACACACTAAACTGTAGGATACCCTGGTGTGGTGGAAGCCATTCTTACTACTTTTTTATTGAAGCAACTCTAATTTGTATGGAATAAATGCTTTTAAGTGGACTGCAGAAAGCCCTGCTTATGAATATAGAGAAAACCTAGTTAGAGAAAAAAATAAGAGAATACCCTGAGTTTCAGACCCTTGCTTTACTGAGCGCTTCATTTTTTATTTTCAAATAATCAGCAAAAGAAAGACTAAAACTCAGGTGCTTTTCTTTCCAGCATAACTACTTTGGGTTTTATCCAAGTTTGCTTTTATCCCTCCTCTGACKGGTGCTATGAATATTTAATCAGCTCCATGCACAGTGGAGCAGATTCGGCAGGAAGGAAYGAAAATTCCATTAATACAGCAGATTGTCCTACATCTGCTGGCTTGGGGACACCTTGAAGGTGGCAGATGTTGTTGTGGATTCCACAGACACCCTYTGGGAGAGGGCACCTCTCCTCTGGAGCCTGCAGTGCTGGAGAGGGCTCTGCTGCTGCTCTGCTTTCTGTTTGGGAGGGGGAATTGGGCCACCTCAGTTTAACTGCACATGTTGGGTGTTGGATTCCCAGGAAGGGGGTCTGAAGAAGCCTTTCCTGTGTCTCAGTGATAAAAGCCAAACCTGCCTTTTCTAGGCAGTGGATTTCCTGAGCAGCTCCAGCTCTGGGTGACTGAATTGTGATTTCAGGCATTCACCTCAGGTGTCTGGGGCACAGCTTGAGCTGAGGATTTCAGGACACAATGCAACACTTCTGTGTTRGATGGTGCCCTGTTCAGCACCACTGTGCCTCTGTGCTTCTCCTGCCCTGACCAGGAAACATTAAAATCCTAATGAGCAAGTGTTTTCCAGAGATTTCATCTCTTCCTGCCTTTTTTTCCCCCCCCAGCCTAAATCATTGTTTTATCCACAACAATTTTCATAATATTCAAAATAATAAAACAAAATGCTCGCTTTAAATAATCCAAATCTTTGCAAGTAGCACATGGAGCAAACAAGCTGTGCTTTTRATGATGCAGTTTGAAAAGCACATGTCAAAACACAASTGACAGGGCTTACTAAAGATCACAKCAGCCAGGGTGCAGAGCACAGCAYTGCTGGATGAACGGCTGTAAACAAAGAGCTCTGACTTCTCTCCCTTGCCAAGCAGCACTTCACATCACTCCTGCAGTACCTGAGCTGCACAGCCTCAGCAGCACTTGCAGGTACAGTACAGAACGATTCTGGTCCTGTTTTACACAGGAGATAATTCAAAGCAAAGAGAAGTACAAAAGCAGAGGACACAGAAATATCCTTTGTTTCGTTCAGCTCAGAGGCAAACTCTAAACCTGTACCATAAACTCCACTACGTGTGTGACAACGAGGGCAGAGAGGAGCAGGGATGCGTGGCCACACCCGTTCCTGTGCTATAGCACACCCAGGTAAGAGCAGACCTGTCTGAGCTGAGTGAACCTGGCTCTGCTCCTACATCCAATGTTGTTCTTTCTCCTTAGAAGCCTCTAGAGGCACTTGAAGCGTTCTCCTCCCTCGGTGTTTCAGGCGGTGYCTCGTTCCAAGGTGGTAAACACTCATTACAAGGTGGTAAATAACTCGCCTGCGGTTTCTGCAGCTCGCTAATACCAGAGACAGAAATAAAACCGGCCAGAAGTTTTTCTCCCTATTCATTTTCGACTTAATGAATATTGAATGGAAATATTTTCTATTAATGAATTTGGATGGAAGCTGAAGCCTGGAYGGGATGGAAAGAAAACAGAGAGCAGTGTCACCCTCTGTACACAGTGACACATTCCTCCCATGCACTCCTGAAACTGTCAGCTTTGATGCTTCTTTGGATCCTTCCTTTCACCTGCATCATGTTCTTTTTCTGCAGCCTTGTGTGTCTAGGATGATCTTTCTGAGATTGGCTGCAAAGCTCCTTGCCTTTCTCAGCCTAAATGCYACTTTCATGGTCCTGCTTTCAGGARKTTTTCTAGCAGCAGAGTCAGAAAGAATTGGAAGACAGCAAAGTCCTGTGCTCGATGAAGATGAATAAAAACATTGCACTGTGCAATAATCAGTGCTGCACTTAATTTGCCTGCTGTAGTTTGTCTAATAAATACCTGGTTCTTTGGACTCTCACATCGAGTTAGATGTAAATTAATTAGGATAATTCTGACAGACACTGCTGTGTTGTTTTTCTGCTGACTTACAAAAAATGGTTTATTTTTGCTTAGATGTTATGTTTTGCTGTGGGAAAATCTAATTGTCAGCTATTAGTGGCACTGCCAGGAATCACCATGGAGGCTGGTCTCCACTTATTAATGGGATTGCTATCTGGTGTTTTCTCTACTCTCATCATTTTTCTCTCCTCTCATCAATTTATAAGYCTTCCTTTACACCTCTTAGCTTTCAGGCAATCTGCCTTTATTCCTCTCCTGACCTTTCCCTACTGGCCTCAGCAGTTTCTCTCTATTCTTGCTTGGCTCCTTCTCCTTCTTTTCATTTTAAGTGCAGGTTCTCTGTCCCTATTTGATCTCTCAGTAGTGATGGCCTTTTGTTCACTGCCCTTTGCTTTTCACTCTGGCACAGTCCCACCAGCAGCCCAGACCTGGGCATCTCCCACAGGATCCTGACAGGATCTGAGAGAGGAGCAATGGCATTTCACTGGTGATTTCATGTGTTTAGTAAAAACAAATACCGGCAACAGAATCTTTGCTGCTGCATGGAAACTTCAGAGTAACTATTGCTTTTGTRAGAGTTACCATTCCCAGCAACAGCCACAGACAGCTCTTGGAGGGGTTGGAACAAATCTGCTTCCCCCCCATAATCTTGGCCAAAGCATTTAATTTGGCTTTACACTGAAATTTGAAATTTCAAAATAAATTAAAAAAAACTTTCAAAATGCCCCTTTTCTTACTCATTTCCACACTTATATGGTAACAGCATTGTTATCAATGTAATAAGATTAAAAGGAAATTGCCTGTATTGAGTTAGATTTTGCTGAAGAAAGCAGCTTGTTCCCAAAAGCATCCTTGCTTTTTTTCAAGCTGTATCAGCTAATCTAATAAAAGACATCATTTTCACAAAACTCTCTTTGCTTATGCCCATTCCTCATATCCTCCTAAATCAATAAATAAAGTTAAGGGTATCTAAAAATAAGCCAGCCTTGTTTTGTGGCAGGTTCCCAGGCACACCATGCAGAATACTTTAAGAATCTGGCTATACATCTGCTCAGCACTCCTTCATCTGGAGAAAACTGCTAGGAAGAAAACCAAGGCACAGACAAGGACCTGAATTTCTTTTTTCACTTTGTATAAAAGACTTGTTCATGTACAGACAGTGAATCCTAGAGCCATGYAAAACAGTGTGGTAAATTGTTTACTGATTCCTTCCCTAAGAGCATAACTGTTCAGAGCAGTACAATTTCACACACCACCTGATACTGCAGATGCATTTAATTCTTGTTTGCTTGATTTGCACTGAACATTTCAGTATTGCTGTAGATAAATGAAATACATGGCAGGTAAAGAGATTACAAGTACAATTCTTCAGTGTGAGCTGGAGGCTTTCAAGCAAATATCTCTTGATGATGTGTTGACTAATCCATAGTCCTGTAACAGTAAAACACTATTCCCTAGAATTTCACAGAATGTAATGAAAATATTCATTTTTGCATCTAACCTTTCACTCCTCCTTAGAACTTCCTTAGAACTCACAATCAGAGTAATGATTTGCATGCAATTAGTCAGGATTTTAACCAAGGAACAAAGACTGTTTCATTTTGCATTGACCACTGGAGCCACTTGGTTACTATGAGTTAAAAGAGAAATCTACCTTTATCCTCAAAAATTATACTGAAACATTGTTTCCCCTAACAATATTTCAGCTAAAAAAGACAAAAACCTTCTAAGAAACAGTCTGCTTTTTGAAGTTGCTAATGCTTTTTTTCCTTTGCACATGTTCTGAGATAATCAAACCCCCCAGAGAAGGCAGGTTATCAACTCCCCACATGAAAAGCAATCTCATGTCTTTAAACCTCACCTATGTGAAAAGTAGGCAACCTGGAAGGAAAAGAACAAGACTTCACTGGTGTCAGAAGTAATAATTTAGACTAGTGCTTAAAGATTGGTCTACATTTTCAGTTTTCTCCACAAGCATTCAGACTTCTGTGAAGTRGAATGAGCTCAGTTGGGGAAAACACAAGTTTAGAGAGTGTCAACKGAACCTTTTCTTCTTTTAAATCTACCTCAGTGTACAGTAGGAGGAGAAACATTTCCCTAAAATAAGAGAAAAAGAGTATTTACATTGATATTTTAATTAAAATTAGAGCTCTCCCAATTCCTCTGTGAGAAACTATCTGGAACYCTCTGGAAAGCGTTCCCCTACATATAAAACATTAAACTGATGCAAATCAATTTAAAAATTACACTGCATTATATGAAGTGAGCATTTGATARCTCCTCTGTGAGAGCTTTCAGTGCTATTGCTCTCAGATTGTGCCTARCTTTAATATAAATGATGGCAAAGTGCTGTCCTGGGTTTTACCCAGTGTCTGCAGAATGTGGGACATTACAATGAAAGCAATGTGCATCATCTGTTTTATATGTTAATAATAAGCTACWTTAATGGGGTTGTTGAGAATTTTGACTGATTTGGGTCCAGACCCAGCAGCAGGACTGAGGTCACTGCACTTCTCCTGCTTTGTGTGATTTCTGCCAGAYAGGAAGCAAAAAGCTCCAATTGCCTGTTCTTCCCTGGCAACCTGTTGTGCTGTAAAATATAAAATACAGGCACAGTTTGTGGAGGGGAAAGCCCAAATTACCAGTGCCTATACTCAGGTTTCCTCTCTGCTCCCTGCTCTGTGCATCCAACAGGCACGAGAAAGAGAAAGATGGAACATGGACAGCCATGGCCAGGAGCAGCCCTTGTGCTGTAAAGTTCTCACTCCTCTCATTAACAGCAGTGATCAGTGGTCAGATATCAGCATCCTCACTAATTCACCCTCTGTCCTGCTCCTTCCTCTGTGATTTGCACTTGTGAAGCAGCTCAGCAGCCCTTGCTGCTCATTCCAAATGTGATGTTCCCATTGAACCAGCGAGGCATGCGGGGTTCTYTGCATAAACATTGTTAGGTGCTTGTAGGCACTTACAAGGCAATAATCTGACTGCAGTTATTATCCAATTAAACTGACAGAACATGACAGGAATAATAATGTCAGTGTAATAACTCYGAGGGAGAAGGTGTTGGTTAAACACTGTCTGTATCCCAAATACTTTTAAAACTTCAAGAGTTAAGGAGATTTTAATTTTATGCTTATTTTAGGAATTACTTGGTACAGTAAGGTGTAAGTCAGATACTACTSTTAGGGTTCACAAACACAGATGAAGTCTCATAATCAAAATTATGCAAAATAAGTCCTGATCAAAGTGAATTTTTTTACTTTTATCTTTTTTTGCTTTTCCAAAAGTGAGTCTTGATCAAAAACAAATGATCAAACAACACAGATTCTGATCCACTCCTATGGCATGAGCTGATACTAATGATGGCATTTGTGACATTTATGTAAGAGTGGAGCTCACAGTTGTGCAAAGGCCAGGTTGATAGACAGTGTGGCATCTGAGATTTTTTGTATTGCTGTGCTGAGCAGGCCAATTTGAAAGGCAATTGGGTTTGTACTGGGCTTCCAATTTAGAAATTGTGCTGGAGAGGAAACTGCAATTGAGAAACCACAGTTAGGTGACTTTGAATGGGTTTGTTCAGGGGATTGGGAAGAATGTAAAGGGAAAGGACTTCCCTGTGATTCCTCTGGTCCTCTGTAACACAGCACATCTGCTCCACAGGCTCTTGATCAGTGGAAAAATCCCTGAGCTTAGCTGGGAGCTGCCACCTGCTTCTCACACTCAGTGCCTGTGGTGCTGCTGCACAGCTGCTCCCAGAAGGAACCATCCAAATTCCTCCTGATCCACAAAGATCAATCTGGTTTTAGGACTGTACAACTGCTTTTGTCCTGGTGTTGGACTCCCCCTCCTCAGCACCTCAAGCCCATCATTGATCCCAGGATTTGGAGCACTAAATGCCAGTCTAGGCAGTGACAAGAGTGGTGCAGGCTTTCCAAAATATCCCTCACAGAGCTCTCAAAAGCAGCCCTGCTCTGAAGATGGACTGATGACTAAAGAAGATACAAATGTTCCTTTATGTATTTAGGACTYCTCTCATCCTTTTAGACGAGTGGCCTGTGCACAGATTGTCTCTGATACATGGTCCAGTACAATGTCTTGAGGAATTTGCATTAATATTAAATAAGCAGCTCAATGATATGTAGTAAACGACAATTTGAGGGAAMAAGGCCTCAGTGTGATGGGTTTTCTGGCTTGCAGTGACAGATCTGATGTCATGCTCTGTGCTGGAGTAGTTACATTACTTCATGCTGCTGGCACTGAGAGCCCAAGCACTTCCATCAGCAGGGAAGGCAGGAAYAGCTTTGAGAGCAGCAATGTTCCCTGCAATGTTAAATCAGATTGGACCCCTTGGACAGCTCTTTCTGTTGTTTATTTGTTTTTAGGAGACAACTGGGTAGATCTTAGGATTATCTAATTATTAAGAGCGAGGTTCAGTCTCACAAGAAGGTAATCTTAGAAAAGTCTTGTTTTTTGGTAGCAGGGATTGGGCACAGAAAGCAGAAGCTGATGCTGGCCAGTATTGGTAGCAAGCAGTGTCTTTAGTTGATTGCTATAACTTAAGCAGATATTTTGAGACATACAATCACTATATACGTGGGGTGTTACAGACACAATTTTTATAAACATTCATGTTTTTTAAATCCCCAATGTAGTACCAATGTTTCCAGATGAGTATTACGTAGAGAATAAACCCCCCTGTGTCCCAGTCTGAGGAAAAGGTATGTCAAATAAATTCTTTTAGTCACAACTCTGCAACGAGCTCCAGACTGCCTCTGATTTTTTCCAGACAGCCT
Source organism: Alauda arvensis (assembly GCA_902810485.1). Classification (NCBI taxonomy): domain Eukaryota; kingdom Metazoa; phylum Chordata; class Aves; order Passeriformes; family Alaudidae; genus Alauda; species Alauda arvensis. Next base: position 1,801,887 of record CADDXX010000067.1, on the reverse strand, counting down.
CACTTATTTTTTTTGACTGCTGAGAATGGCTAAGACAGCAAAACATACATATCACCCAGAGACATCAGCACAGTCTACCTGCCCTCTGCTGACTGCTTGTTTTCACATAATTCTGCATATTTTTGCATAATGGGCCTGCTATAATTTATATGAGCACATTTTCAGTTTAGAGATTTTAAAGCAAAATACCTTCTCTCTCTCAGCTATAAAAAGCTTTTTCCAAGTTGCCATTACCATGAAGTTAGGGATGGGTTATACAATTTGGAATAACTAATTAGACAAAGCAGGTAACAGTGCTAAAAACATCCCTGCCATGTGCATTTGAAGTGAGTGATGCATCCTGTTAAGCTGGGAATGCACTGAGCTTGTCTGTCTCTTGTTCCTGTCCAGATTCCTTGGCTTTCTGAAGGATTTACTCTGAACACAGTGCCTTGGAACTCCACTGAGGAACTGGAGTCATCATTCTTTGGTTTGTGCTACTGCCACTGGAGTGGGCACTGTTCTCTGCCACCCTCCCTGCCTGGGAATGGTTTGGAAGACTGCAAGCTAACAGAGGGTGAAAGCCTGTCAGGGACCATTACAGCAGCCCCACAGAGATTATTGCAGCCCAGTGTCCAGGCCCTTTCCCTGACCTTTTACCAGCATAAATAAAACCTGTAGGGTAACAGCATTTAGCTTAATTTCCCAGACTTTGTGCTCAGGATTTACTGCCTGGAGGTTGTTGGCCATGTATGAGTTATTACTTTAAAAAGAGGCTGGATTTTGAAAAATGAAGCTTGAAACCTCTTTGAGGCTGTTTTAATATAACTGCTTCCCAAAGCTGAGAGGTGGGAGAACACTGCCTGTTRTGCTGCTTTCTCTGCTCACAGCTCAGGATTGCTCTGAATGACTTAATGTTTTTGAAGCACTTTTAAAGCAGACAGACAATGTGTTTCAGAAAGATTTATGCCCCAATTGCAGTATCCTGGAGCATCAGGAGGAGGAGGCAGCAATGTCAGCATTTGCAMTGGAAAATGTAACTTGTACATTTGATTAAATTGCTGACCACAAACAGGTTTGTGTTCCAAAAGCATGAATTGGTCAGACAGTTTCCTCATGGGAAGTTTTCTGTAGATCAGCCTCACTCACAAACAGCACGGGCTTTCTGGAATTGTAAATGCCATGTTTCCTTCTTTTTTCCAAAACTGCCTTTTGGAAGAGGGAAGGAAGTGACTGAAGGAAAAAGGCAGCATTATTGAGAGGGATTCTGGAGTCAGTGGATGGCTGTTTGCACAAGGCAGCAGCAGGCACTTCACTGATGCAGTGAGGGGAATAGTCTGCATKTGCTCTCACAGGGAGCCTGCTGATTTCCCAGGCACCTGGGGAGCTAATTTAGGTACTGAAACTTGGGCATACAAGTTCTGATGTGTTTTAGCTCTCAGTCTGCTGCGTGGAACTGAAAAGTGACTTCCTTCTGYAGCTTTTACCATTTACAGGATGGAGATAAAACTACTGACCTGATTTCCAGTGACATTCCAGAAATAAGTGAGGATTGTTTGAGAGACTCCACTGGTAAAGCCTCACRTGTAAGGAGGGCAGCAGGTACAACACCTGTCTCTGCAGCACCTCAGTGACCTGGTGTTTGCACACCAGCCTCCACCCACAGCTGGGCTCCCCCCTCTGCCACTCACTCCTCACTCCTGTCAGCATTTTAAGGCAGAGCTCTCTGACCACTGTCACACCTGCCCTTCTCTGCCTGTGTGTGAATGAGAAGCTGTGTGCATTTAGTGAGTATTGGCCAATTTTTCCTAAATGATTGTGGTGATACTGGTAAAAATGGAAGAATTAAAGGCACCAAAAACTCACATTTATAACACACCCACAGGCCAACAAAACCAGTGAGGGCTTTCTTTTGATCCAAGGGCCTGAGTCCCAAAATAACTTGGAGGAGACCACAGGCCATCTGTCTGCAAATCTATCAGCCATGGTGAAATTTTGCAATAATTTCCCCATTAGGTGCAATGWAGCTTGAGGCTCCTCATGTATTTTTCAAAAGACACTAAATCATAGGTGATTCTAATTTTTGTTGCATGTATGGGTGGAAAACAAGCAAGCCTTTGGAGTTCACTGGTGAGTGCCTGTAGACCAGGGAGTGATGGAGTTAAACATAATCCCTCTGCAGATTTCTCAAGCTAATGTCTCACCCCAACTCTCATTTTGTGCTTCTCTCTCAGAACCTCTTTGCTCACTGCTGCCAGCCAGAAAMACAGGCTGAAGCTCACAAAGATGAAGTAGCTGGGTCACATCAGAAAGTGCTGATTTGAGCTGTTTCTTAACAGGTTGAGCTGTTATTTTCCCACATAACCCTCTGGATGTGCTGAAACAATAGATTTTTTGGTTTTTTTAGTGTGGGAAGGGTATATGCATCTAGCACTAAAGCTATGGATGTACAGAATAATTTTTAATGGTGCAGGACTTAATATTTCCTGCCCTATGCCTTAAAAACTAAATAATTTGCTATACTCTAGTAGCTAATAAGTCCCACTATTTTGAGATATTATTTCAGATTTTATTGAAGGATCTAAGAGAAGAACTTGACAGGCATCAGTGAATTAACAAGACTGATCTCTCTCAGGTGGGTTGGTGCTGTCCTGAGGTGTTTTTATAGAGGAACTAAGGCACAGAAAACCTCAGAAAACTGAATTTACAGGCACAGTGAACCTTGTGAAACTCACTCTTCAAGCACCTTGGGATTGCAATAAAAGATCTTTGGTGTACACCAAGCTGACAACACACCAATAAATATTGGTATGAAATGTTGATTTCCYGTTGATTGGCTCACTCTGTGGTCTGTACAGCACTAAAAGTTCATGTTCAAAGTCCATACAMAGAGAAGAATTTTTAGAATTGTTCTGGACATTATATTCTGTTGTTTGCTGGCAGTTTTGGATTGATAWCACAGATCTCTGTTAATTTTATATTTCTGGTTTAATATATAAAAGCACATATATAAATAAAAGCTTGCTTTTTCAAAATGCAATTAGAATTTCAGCCTTAGTGATTACCTCTGGTGAAGATATAGCTATTGATTTTCTGGGGACAAGAGAACTCTTATTATGTAGAGGTTACAGTTCTACAAATTTTCATAACACAGAACATTTTTCCATTACAGGTCTGGTAGGAAGGGAGAATGGAAATTTTTTCAGTCTCTTTCTGTGACCTTCCAAATGATTCTGCATTTATCTGCCTGAAGCATTAGTCATACAAGGTGCCTATTTAGAAAAGTTCTTTATTCTTCTATATACAAATGATCTAAACTTCAYGTGAAAACAGATTTTGATTGATTTCTCTAGTTCATTCTTAAATTTACCACTGGAGATTTGTTATTAAGTTAAAGCCACATTTTCCAAGTAACTGTGGCTGTAGAGCTGAGTTCTAAAAGTACTCAGGTTGGAAAAGGCTCCTTACACAAATAACTTYATTTCCCACAAGGCTYCCATTATCTTCCCAGTTCCACACAAAAACTTTATTCTTTAAACACACCCCATATTTCAGATAAAGTGAGAAATCTTTCAGGACACTTGCACTTCAGATTGCTGTGCTGATGGAATATCCAGGGATTTATTTTAGGAAGTTTCAGCACRGTGCAGGCTCTGCAGAGGGAACTGCAGCACTTGTGGCCTTGCCCACTCAYTGCCATGAGCTGGGTGTGCAGATGATGCCAAGGAGCAGAAAGCTCCCCCAGCTGCAGACTGGCAAAGAGAGTTCTCTGCTCACTGCTGGTGTGCTTGAAAAAAGCTGCCAGTCCTCCCTCTGGCATCTGCCCATTCTAATTTCTCCTTAYTGCTTAGAGCACAATATATACAGGATCCACAGATTCAAGTGAAAAGATAAAAGGTGCCTTGTGGCAGAGTGTTCAAGCTATTTTGTTGGRGCCATTGGAAATTTGTTTTTTCTTTCCACTGCACAGTCACTGTTTGGTGTGTCAGGCACTGAATTAACTCAGCCACTCTACACAGAAAGCACTACAGAAACTACTTTTTGTGGGAGGTGATGGAGTGAAACTGGAGTATAGGTATTGAAAAGAACATGCACTATTGCTCAGTAAAGTGATGTTTTTAAGAACATCTGTGTTTTGTTAACTTGCACACAGACATGAGCTGTCAGCTGCGACCAGGTTACACAGGGCAGCCTGGCAGAATCCAGCAGGTCTGGCACACTGGGAATCACAAACACCTCACAGGCTGTCTGGGTTATTAACATATCCCATCCAGTTTCTGTGAAAACTCTTCAGCATTACCTGGTGTGCTGAGCTGTCAAAATGTTATTTAAATAACACTGGTGGATGGCACATAGGAGACAGGTATCCCTTAAGCAAAACACCTGGCTCTCTGTAGCTAYTGATAAAGGTTTTATTTTACCATCTAGCCATCCCATTTCCAGTATTTTAAACTGTAATTTCACCCCTAATTGTAACGAAGTAAGCTTTAAAAAGAGATTATCTTTCCCWGGGAATTCCCAAGGGACACTGCTCTCCCTGTGGAGCTGCTCCTGTGACCCCCAGCTGGAGCTGTCACAGGCCAGGACACAGACTGTGCCCAGGGGGACACTCTGGGCAGGGCTGTGCTGCCAAAGCAAAGGGTCAAGCACTAAGGAGCTCCTCCATCAGCTTCCAACAGTGGCTCAACAGGCACAGAAGGAACAACATTCCTTGGGGGATCCAGGTGAATCTTAAATGTGACATAAATGCCACATCCCAATGGATCCAGCCTGCCCTGYAGGGAACTGGCCAGAATCCTTGTCTGGGGCTTCACTGCTGGCATTCCCAGCTGAGGGATCCGGGTGGGTTTGCTCATGCAGTGAGCAGAACGATGTGTCTTGATTGCAGCTCATTTGAACAGCTCTGTTTTGGGTAAATACAGCTGCAAGGGAAAGGTGCAGGCACACAACCTTGTCGGTGAATTATTAAGTATCAACTTTTGCTGCTGGATAAATACAAATAAAATACTTGGGAGAAAAAAAAAAACAAGAGTTGTGGGTCAAAATGTTAAAAATTCAAGGTAAGGCACGGCTTTAGGTAAGTCAGGCTGACAGCATCCAGGTAGAGATGCACTGCACTAAGGTCTGTTGAGTCTGTTTTAAATAAAAGCAGGCTTTCCTTTATGAACAAGTGGATTCATCTACTGAGTCCTTGAAGAGGGATTTTTTTTGCCTTTATATTGTCATGAAGATATAATAAATCCYAATCCAGCATTAAAAATATATGGTAGATGTATTTCGGTTTGAATTAATGATGCTAAGTAATTTCTGTGAAAGGAAGTAAATACCATAMCCTCTGAAATATATAAGCTTTTGAATATCAGTATTTCCTAGCTGATTAGTCCAAGTAAATATTCAAGCATTTAGTAATGTACTTTTCAGGCAAGGTCACTCTATTTCTGTTTTATGTGTACACAAAACATTTCCAAATCAGTGCACTTCATTTTGGTTCACAGAAATTACAACTGTTTTTGCCAAGAAATGAGAAGGGAATTAACCCAAGAAAYTGGTGTCTTCATGGATAGAAATGAATCCAGAGAACCCAACTGGAAAGCACAAAATGTTGTTTTAAGTGCAGGGAGTATTGGCTTGGTTATCACAAATAAAGCAGGGGCAGTGGGTGATATTGTATGTAATTTCCACTGAACAGGGAAATGATAAGTTGGTGTGGAGTCAATGCTTCTGCTATTCTGACCTGTGTTTATCATTACCTTGATTTACCAGCACAGTGCAATTTCCCCTTTCAGCCTCCCTCTGCTCTTTTCTTGGCTCCTAAACTCTCCTGGAGAGAGAGAGGACTGACTCCAGCTGTAGTCTGTTCAGTGTCTTTAAATATTGATTCTTCTTCTTCCCAAATCAGGACACATGCTAACCTATTTCTTTCAATGACAAGTACAAACTTCCTTGCCTTTTGCTTCCATTCTTAGTGTGGGTAAAAATGGTTCTTCCATGTTTTGCAAACTGGTTGAATAACCTTATTACCTCCCCATGTAGGAGAGAGGAGTTTCTTGTCTGTAGCCTTGTCCACATCACWGTGAGTGAGAATTGTTTCCAGGCCTAGAGACTGTCACTCCCTGTTGTGTTAATTGGACTGTAAAAACTCCCATGGCCAGGAACTTTCTGAGAAAATGCTAAAATAGATGGATGATCAAGACTGCATTTTGCCTGCTGTAATACAGAGACCCACACTCCTGACAGACATGTGAATAGATTTTAAATTTGCTCTGCAGAGCAGCCCTCCTGTTACGTGACCCAGATGTTTTCTAAGAGCTGACCAGAATTCCCTCCCACAAGAGCAGAGGTGAAATCCTGGTTCCTCCACAGSCAATGGACACTTTTACACTTTTTAAGATCACTTTGTGCTGTGCACAGCAGGARGCTGCTGGTGCCTTGAGGGTTTTTCCTCCAGCTCCTCCAACTGCAATTTTTGTCCACTGTGAGTGAAGTGGAAACCTGAGTTGGGAACAAGAAGGGACTCTTGACTGATTCTTTCGTGTGCTTATTTACACAGCTCCTGAGTTAGCTGCATGGAAACTAATGTCATTTCAAGCCTTTTCATTACAATACAGTTTACCTGAGAATTCTAAAAAAATTATCTATTTTACTGTATTACTCTAAGGTAGTTTCTAATGTATTTTGTGTGTGTATGAAAGAAATACTTTGTTGAACCTAAAAATACTTTGGTCTGGAGAACCACTGCAGGAGTGTCTTGAGCAACTGACAGCAGACTCCCCATGACTTAAATCTTTAGGTTTAAAACAAATGTTTTTCCAGAGTATGTGCTATTCCCATTCAAATGATGATCTTGAAGATCAATTGTGTCAAGTGTGTGAAGTCCATCAGCCTGTATAATGCTACAGTTCATGTGACAGGTCAATAAATGGATCTTTCCAGCCTCAAAATCTGTCAAGGTGTTAGAGCACAATTTTTTTTTTTTGTAACTTTAATTGTGGTCCAAATGTCAAAAACATTTGCTAGTTTTGCTACTAGTTGTGCACCTCAGTGTATGTTTATTTACAGTGTTTTCATTGGTACAATGTTGYAGTTCAGTGGGAGCTTCTGCCTGGTTTTGTCTCCAGCTACACATTTGTGTACAGGTAAAACTTAAACTAGTAAAAGTTTCTGGATGATCAGCTTCATTTTTCATTCTGCCAGGAGGCTGAGGTTTTAGAGTAGCTAATATGTCTTCAYTTCCCTTACAGCTGTTATTAAATTGGATTAGAATTTAATTTGGAACTCTTTTGTGTTTTCYCCTTTCTCCCTTGGGACCAACCATATGGAAAATCATAAAATAAAATACCATGTTTGCAGCAATGAAATAACTTCCATTGAAAAGGAAAGTATTGAAGCAACTTTACTAAGTGACTAGAATTGTTCAAATGAATTACAAATGACATCTAAATGAAATTTTAGAAGAGGCTGTCTAGACCTTCTGAAAAAGAACTTGTTAAGTGAAGCTCTACCTCTCGGCAGAGTAGAGCAGAGTACCACTCKAATCAAAGAACAGTTAATTAATTCATTCTTCTACATGTCAAATGATTGACTAGAAAACTCTCCATGAGGATGAATGGTATGAAAAGGAAAATACTAAACAAGAATATTTATTTTTTTTTGGTAACAAGCAGAAATTTGCAGTGAGAGAAACTCAGGTTTGCTCTGGAGAATAAACCACAARTAAACAGGAAGTGGTAGCTGTGGGCTGATTTATGGCACACTTACTCCAAGAAAAATCTTACTCCATTAGCAGCACCATTAAATCCAGCAGTGCTACTGGTACAAAAAGCTCATTTTGGTTCTTTTAAGTTGTCACAATCTGATGCTACAGGAATATAGTTCGTAAGACAGCGATGAAATGTTTTTCCATCGCTGCTCATCTGCACATTCATAATACATCAGAAATACCTTTTTTTTTTTAGCTCTGTATCTATTCTTAGCTGTGAGGTTTTGATACAGAACTCACAAAACATCCTGCACCCCTGATGTTTTGTTCCTACWGCTCCCCAKCTGTATCTGTCTGCATGTGCCATTYYGTTAGGWACATCTGAGCAGCGACGTGGTCAAAAGGTTAATACCTTGCAGGGGAGGAGGAAAGGGTTCCCAAAAGGTTATGAGCCTCCCTAAGGACTTCACAGCAGCCATAATACCTGTATTCCTTTTAGATGGTAATACTAAAACACACTGGCATGCCTAAATTATTACATGTGCAATTTATATTCCCCCTGTTTGCTCTCAAAGCCTCGCCGTTCTGAAGCAATCTCCTGCTCGGGGACAGCAGATCCAGGGCTTGCTGCTCAGCCTCTGAGTGTTTGGAAATGACCCTCTTTTTTCCAAAGGTGAGAAAACATTCTGATTCCTGCACCTTACAGCCTCTGCTGCCCGTTTCTGACTCCCTTTTGCATTTAGTCTCTTCAGCACAAAACACAGAATCCTCTTAACAATTCTTTTTTTTCCCCCCAAACTTACCTTGCAGTATTTTGGTAGCATATTAKCTCGCACTGGACTTTCCTCCCTGGAGCCTGGCATCAGAGTCCAAATGAGGTCATTAATCTAAGGGAGTGGAGTGGTCTCATCCCRGCCCTGGTTCCGGAGCGCTCGGTCCCGTTCCAGGAGCTCTGCAGCCTGTGCTGAGCCAGGCTCAGGGCTCCTCAGCAGGACTGCTAATGGTCAGGAGTGCACAGCTTGAGCACTGCTGTGTCAGTAGCAGGAAGCTTTTACTGTGCCTGGGTTCCTGTCAGTGCTACTAATTCAATCACTTACATATGCAATAAATTCGCATGAAAAATTAACAAACACCTAGCCAGCAGCASAGCCCTCTCCTCATTCTTTTTTCCYWAAAAAAAGCAATGTAGCTTTCTCTTAAAATGATTGGATTTAATGGTTTCTTTATTTCAGCMTTTTGTGGAAAAAAATTCCTTTATTCCTAAATAGGTTCTCAATATTAATCCATGAYATTATTTTATTTAGCTTTTATTACTAATATCTTCCATCAAGTTCTCTTCTAATTACATCTGTATTATCCCTTGAACTAAAAGGGACTGTGCASTTGTCAGGGTAGGGTATAGCTCAGCAGCTTGCAGTGATCTATTCCACTCAAGATCTATTTGATTTGGTTCTATTTTCCATCTCTAAGATCCAGTACAGATAATTTTTTGTAACATTAGTAGTAATAGTTCTAAAGGCAGTGCAGCCTAAAGAGGGAAAAGATCTCGGGACTCCTTTCTCCTCTTAAACAAGAATCCCTTGGGAATTGAGGTCCAAGTATCACATCTTTCCTTATTACCTTTTTGAGAGATTGGTGATGCTCCCTGGAGAACTGGTCTGGGGTTCTACCAGCAGTATCCTCCAGCTCACACAGTCCAGTGAGAAAGAACTGTGTTCAGAACTGAGAACAACTCAAAGCAAGAACTGTGGTCTTTAACAGCTGAGCTTGTTGAAGCTGCCATTCCTAACACAGCTTGAGAAAAGAGGGTGAAGTGAATGTACAAATGTACACATGCCCAGCCCGTGGGGCAGGCTGAGATTTATACCAGCTGTTRGAGCAGCTGGTGACCACAGTGATASTCAGGATGCCTTTGGCATATTCCTTCTCCCAGAGAAGGGCTCCAGCACCTGGGGCCAYGTGTGTCAACTGCCTGGCCCCTCTCACAGCTGCTTTTTGACACAGTAATAAACTGGGAATTACATGGGCAGGGATGTTTCCCAAGTAATATACAGGAATTAATTTTAAATTCCAGCGTCCACTGAAGTGTTTCCTCTGAATGCAGTTATGGAGATTAAAATACCTAAATTCTCCAGAAAATGCCTCTTTCTGAGGCCTTTAGGTCAGACTTTGAGAAGGTTATCTCACTATGTTATGCAAAGTTCCCAGCTGATATGTGYTAATTACCATGCTAAGATCCCTTCCATGTTCCAAGCAGTGTGCTCTCTTGTTTCTGTCATTCCCCCCCTTTATGGCCTTTTTCTTACAGTTATTCAGACTGGTTCTTCTGCTTTGCATGAACTCTTCTGCTTCATACCTTCTCACAACTCTGTCTCTTGAGAAGCCACTTTGAATATCTAGATCAGTACAGCAGTTGGTTTTTTGCAATTGTTCAATACCAGTCTCTTAAAATTATCATATTACATGTTATTAGACTTAGAAAGCCCTGAAACCAAATCACCTTCTTCTAGAAAAAATGCCAGGGGCAATACACTGTAATTTTTTCTGCATTATATATGAAAAATGGAGAAACCAGAATAATCTTTCACTGCAAGCAACAGCAAATCCAGCAAGGTCAGCTTGTTCCTGAAGACTCTGCTGGTGTGGCCCAGTGCAGCAAACTGGTTTGTGGAAATCAGGAGTGGCCTCACWGTGCTTTTGCCATTGGATCTATTTCTTTTGTTATGGATTTGGAGGACACAACAGTTCAGAGGTAGAGCATTGAATGAATTGCATTACAGTGGATTAGCCAGRCATGGATGGGATTAGACTGGGACACAGTGGTGCAAAAAAGTTTGTTGTAGTTTCACAGAACCAATGGATRAAATCACAGGGGGGTCCTGTGCTATCTGCTAAGACGCAGGTTCAACCAGCTCCACTCCTAAAACCCTGACCCCTTGTTCAGCTGCTGAGTCTGAACGGGCTCAGGATGGGATTTTTCCTCCTCCTCCTCCTCAGCCCCTGTGGCTGGGGTTCACCTGGGCCATCCATCCTGCCTCCCTCTCCAGTGCTGTGCTGTTATGGGCAGCACCCTCCTGACTGGGCTTTGCTCCAGAGCTCCTCTGTTGTTTTTAGTTTTCTTACCCATCCAGGTTTCTCTGTTATTGTGATACTCATCTGCTTCTCTTCCCTCCCATAAATTATTGTTCTGTCCATCTCCTACCAGCAATATCCCAGAAGGAAGAGTTAAATTTACTTTCCATGTTTGAAGAGACCTCTCTTGAATTTGGGATTGCATTATTGGTATGTATTTTCAACTCCCCTACTAACTCAGTTATATGCAGGGCACTGAATCCTGTACTCCAATTTCTGAGTGAAATCTGGAAAAAAGTTTGGATTCAAATATAAAAGTAATTTTAAGAAGACTTTTCATTTTTATAGGAATAAAACAGTGCCTTAGTAAATAAAGACAAAAGCTCTCTCCATAACTGGATGGTATCTTTTAGCATCCATGCTGCCCTGGTTCTCTGCCAGCACTAAATATTAATAAGAAAGTGACACAGGACAGAAATCTGCAATGGATTTCCTCTGGAAACYATGCTTCTCTTATCTCAGAAATTACTTGGCTGTCAATAATTAACACAAATTCTAGGGACTGCACAAACCTAAAACTGCAGAGAAACAAGTGATAACCAGATACACTAAATAATTGCTTCTCCTCTTAGATAGTGAGAACCTGCAAACATAAATCAGAGTAGAATTAAATGTAATGCCTGTAATATATGTATTTTTCCCTTATGAAAATAAGGGAGAGATGAGGAGAAAATAATCACAAGTGCAGTTCGACTCTTAAGTAGTGATTCTGTTCCTTTTCAAGAAGTGTCAGCTATAAAAAAACTAAAAAAAAAAAATTAAAAATTTAAAGTTGTCTTTGACAAGTAAACTTAAGAGTGTTTTATGAAGTATTTGCAGTTATTTGATACATGTGTATTTAAGTGTCAGGTGAAGTGGGAATCATAGTCCAGRTATCATCTCTATGGTTTCAAAATAAAACATCCTCTAGAATGTGTTATATAAGTTTCTACCTTYAGATGAATGTAAATGTTTCTGTTGTGCTCCTTGCAGACTGCTGTCCAAAACAATGTGCAGTTGATAGCAACTACCCTCCTGTCTCAAATGCTAGATGGGATTTTTAGAACTGTTTTAGCAAGAAACACCAGAAATCAAAGACAGCCTTGCTGGCAGTGATATTTTGAAAGCATCATGCAGACACCATAAGTTGAAAAATAATGTGGTTTACTTTGTGTTAGTGTAAGCCAAGAATTCCATTTCCTTGTGAACAGAGCTGTGTAAAAGTCACTGAAAACCTTTTTAGCCCTGTGTTTTGTATTTGCAGATATGGCACCACTTTGTACACAGGTTTCAGMCATCTGCTAAATTCAGGTTTGGTGTTTGTGGTCTCTCCAGCCTGTGTCCATCATGTCTGGGTGGCCACATCAGGAACATCCACTCTCTAATTCTGCAAATGACACAGAAGATGGAACTCAAGCATGTTTGTGTGCATGAAGGAATAGTAAATMCTTGCTTGTAAATTCACATAAAATTGCCTTGCTTGGTGCTTAGCAAAKACACAGAATCCATATGCAACAACCTGAATATACAATTTTTCCGTGGTGATTAAGGAGTTTGAGTTTATTCTTTCGAGTTTAGTTCAAATTTTGATTGCTGGTATTTGTCAGCAACTGCTTGAGAAGAAGGCAGTGAAATTTGCTTTCTCTTTGGCAACTATAAAACACTTTGGAAATAAACATCAATTCTTTCGTATAATGGCAGGAAAGTCCTTATTCCCCTGCTCAGTAAATTCAGTGATTTGCTTTTCCCTATCTTTGTCTAGCCAACATCCAGTGATCTCACCTTTTGGAAACTCTTTTGCTGGTGTGAGTCTTGAAATTCTGAGATGTGAGCAGCAGAGTGATGCTCAGCACAGAACAGCACAGAACTGATAATGACCAAGAGCTGCAGGGCTGTAAGGATATGATCAGAYTGTGATGGAGTGCTCAGGGACATCTGCCTCCCTGATACACTGTGGGATGCAAATCACAGATAGAGATGGGACAGGAACTCCAGAAATCAGATCCTGAGGTACTTTTGCGAGCCTGAATCCAGAAATAACTTTCTGACTCAGTACAGGGAYGGAGCACTGACTCTAAGATAGGGCTTTGTGATCCAAAAGAACAGCYCAACGTGAATTCAGTGGTTTTTCCTGACTAGGACTGCAAAACAGAAAACCTGAGTTCTCTTATTTAAGACCACATGMTCTAAATAATAACCAATGCATTTGTTTCTGGAGCTCAGGAGAGAAAAGTGGTGGTAGCACAGAAAAAGAGCTTTAGTCCTGGCTCAGCCAACATCAGGGAAAATATCCCTCCTGGTTCTGATGTRTTCTAGTTTATATCCTCATGCACACAAAATTTGCTTGTTATTGGAATACATTTAAGCTTCCTGTCACACAATGTTGACACAGCTGGTGATTTTCAGCCCTCAGTGCCCACTTGCAGGAACATGAATAGGAGATGGTGAAAGGCTTCAATGCCTCTAACATGAACCACTGAGTTGAGCTGTATGGGGGAAATACATTTCCTCTGATTGTAAAGGTTTTAGATGAAGCAAAAACATGAGTTCAGCTGAGTGGGAGACTTGATAAGAAAGCTGGCAGAGAGAATATTCAAACTTTAAAGCTCAGCTCCACTCAAAATGGTGTTTTGGACTTGGCAAAGTGGCACTAATTTGTCACTGCCTGTGTGGGTCTCTTAGCAGGAGGTTACTCAAGCTGTGAAGAGAGTCAAGCCCTCCACAGCAGTAACAGGAAGACTTTTGACTTCTTGAAGCTGAGTGTTTTGCTCTTTCTGAACCAGAGTCAGGGAGTGTTTCTGCTGAAGTCACAGAAATTTGAGAAGGCAATTTCTGAAAGACTTCTGAAGACGACTTCAAAGGCGGGACTGAGAGGGGACCTCATTCATTTTACAAATATCTGAAGTGAGGGGGTCAAGAGGATGGACCAGGCTGGTGCCAGACAATAAAACAGGAGGCAATGGGCAGAAACTGATGCACAGAAGGTTCCACCTGAACATGAGAAAGAACTTTCCTGTGCAGTGCCTGTGCACAGGAACAGGCTGCCCAGAGAGGRTGTGGAGTGTCCCTCACTGGAGACACCCCAGAACCCAATCCTGCAGTGTGTGCTCTGAGATGACCCTGCTGAGGCAGGGACCTTGGGTCAGATGATCCACTGTGGTCCACTCCCACCTGAACCACTCTGTGATTCTGTTAAGACAAGGAAAGTGTTGTTCCTGGGTTATTGAGGTACAATCTTCTGCTCTCATAGGCAGCACGTCAYACCAAATCTCCCAGCAACTGATTGTGTTTCATCTTTAAAGTAAATTATTTTTTTTGCTTCCACTATTCCAGTTGGAAGGCTACTGGAAGTCTTGATTGCTCTAATGATCAGAAACTTTCTTCTAATTTCCAACCTAAATTTATTCACAGCTGGTTAATACCCATTTGTTTCTGTGCCAGTTTTGTTCTTAGCTAATTTAGATTTTTCCATATCTGGTGTTTATCTCCCTGATGCATTTACATGCTGTGATTATGGTCCTGCTGAGCTGTCATTCTGCTCAATGAAATAAGCCAAAATCTTTTGGTTTCTTCTTATAAGATAGACTTTTCCTTCTCCTTGATCATCCTTCTTGGACCTGTTTCCATGCCTCTCTTCTGTACAAGATTCTCAACTGAAAATCTGCTACTGGCATTGTCAGCTGGCACTGATATTTTCCTGACTATTCTGGAAAGAACTCTTCTAAAACTGGATCTGCATCTGTCTTTTTTATGGATGTATTTTATTGACAACTTGCAGYCATTATGCATGTGCAAGTCATTCTTCTCAGTAATTTCTAAATGATAGCCCATGGCTCAGGTAGGCTTTTTGCTATTGATGATCAGCACTGTACTGTAGTGTTAAATGAAACTGCAATTTTACTGTTGAAGTACAGACAGGTCCCTCTGTAGAGTGACTGAGGCTCAGCACTGAATATTTCCCAACACAGACAATGTTTTCCAGCACTGAGTAATCAACAAATGCAGGCAGCATTTTCCTGCTTCTGGTACGTTTATGGATGAACCATCAGAGACAACCACTTCCAACAGTGATCCACAAAAAACCTTCCCTATTACACTTGCCTCAGTCTGACAGTCTTTCCCTTAGTGCTCWATTTTTCATTTCCCCATGAATGAGCTTCCTGCCTTCTTTACAGATTTACTGCTATTCTGTACTTTCTCCAGCTTCAATAATAATTTCTTTTGTAACACCATAACAAATGCTTACCAAAGATCATACACATCAAGTCAGTTAAACCTCCCTTCCTAAAACCCCAGTTATGAGAACTGMAAATGCTGTTGAGTTAGTCTGACAATATGCTTTCCTGATCAATTCAAATAGCATTCTTTTTTGTCTAGGTTTGTTTAGTTTTCCTTCAAGTCTGTTCCCTAAAACCTTGAAGATTACAGACAGCCATATGGGCTGTTATTTGTCTTACCATTTTTCTCACCTTATCTTAAATCTGGTGTATTTTCTGCTGTTCTGTTCACATTCATAACTAGGCAATAACATATTTTCTACCAAGTCTCCAATTTAATATAACATATTTGTGATAGCTCAAGRWTTCATACCCTCTCAAACATTTTGGTTTTGCACCATAAATTAGGGTATCCATAACACAGATACCACTCTGAGTATGTTTTGCTTCTCCTCTCCCTCTTTCATGAGATAAACAAAAAACTTCCAATGATTGTTTTAATATACTTTAATACATTTCTAAGATCTAAATAAGCTTTACTTTAGGCAACTTATACTTTTGCCCTCTGCCTATGAGGAACAATCTCCATTCCCTGCGTGTTCTCCATTATCTGTGTTAAGGCATAACCTCAACAATTTAACAATTGAAAATAYTAGTTTTGAAGCTTCTTAAAAATGTTTTGCAGATTTTCTTTGGGTCCAGGTTCTTTGTGTGACCAACACCTTTGGTTTTCTGTCTTTCCTGAACAGCCTGTAATCCTTTTTGTGAGTGCTGCATGGATTATTGTTCTTTCACTATTTCCATATACTATCTAGCTGTCTTCTAATAATTATGATTTCTTTTGTTTGCACAGGTTCAGGCAATCCTATGCATCCCTTCCACACACATACAACTGGCCATGTTGTGTACATTATCTGGATTGGGTAGAGTGGTAGTATCAACAATGTTTTTACTGTTCAGAACAAAACCAGCACTCACTCACTTCCTAGTTTCCAGACTTTTGCATTGTTTTCTCTGTTGTACATCCTAATTTTCCCCCTTTCTTTTATCTAACATTCTTCCTTGTGTTCCTTTTTCAAAGCCTTCTTAAAATTGTCCTGGTTCTTAAAAGGAGYGTTAGACAACAAATAGCAAAAGCTGAAAGATGTCATCTACATCTCAAGCTTGACACTGGAAAATTATATTCCTTGTTAAACTTCCATAAATGACAGCAGAAATAGCCTGTCACTTTGATGAGACATATGTCAAGCTGTATTTTTATTTCATTAATCATTTTTGTCACATTTCTGTCATTACTCCCATGACAGTGGTGTCCAAGGCCATATTGAGGACTAAGGCCATCTCCATTATCCCTAAATAAAATAAATCTGTTCTTTTGTTTAAAATATGATTTTTTTTTCAGAGTTAAAGAGGTTCTGACAGATAACTAGGATATCAAAATGTGATGTTTGCTCTCAGTTTTACATAATACTCAGAAATCTAAAGAAGCTTCTATTTATTATAGTCTTTGTTTATTCCTACACCAATTATAGTCTTTGTTTATTCCTACATCAATTAGCAAAATTGACCACAGGAAGTTCTGTGAAGTTAAACTCTAATATTGAGCAATACTTATTGAGAACCACACTTCTGTATTTCAGGCTAGGCTTAAATGGGCAAGTACTTCCCCTCAACTGATTTTTAATTAACAGTGAATAAGAGATCCTGGACCTTTTGTTGATACACCTACTAGTCAGAAAATGCTGAATTCCAAAAAGCATTTTGTGGCAGCTTTCCTGCCCCTATCCAGGAAATGCTTTATTCACTACTTTACACTGCAGCTTTGGAACCTGACTGGTGAAATTGGGAAGACTGAAATTAATGTGAAAAAGGCTTGGAAGCAAATTACTCTGCTTTTTAAAACATTGTAATTTCAAATTAGATTCACTGATATAAAGGTTAAGATACAGCTGGCTCTGATGTTGGTGAGGCAAATTTTAAAGTTTGTTTCCTCAGCTTTTGAAAACTATTAAACAGAAAAGTGCGTTTATGGGCACAGGGCAGATAAATTCAGATTTGTCTACAATCTGAATGGTAGATAAAATCCAGGTGGTTTTTATTTTTAGAGCTGGCTACTTCCCTCCTGGTGGCAGTCACCTGTGGCTTCCTCACTCAGGTGAGCCACGGGAGCAGGAAGGAAAACACAGCACAAACCTGGCAGGAGGCAAAACACTGACTTTGAAAGCCTTCAAACYCAGCCAGGAGGAGAAAACTAACACACAGGCCAGTGAGAGGAGCAACAGTGGCAAACCTGAGTGGTGTGATAAGCACTGGAGAAGCAGAGGAAGAAAAGTTGATGTTACATCAGCCATGCCAACCTGCAGAAGTTTGGTACAAGATGTTTTTTTTTGAGAGGAACTGCAGAAGTGCTGATCCATTACTAATTGTGCAAACTTTGGGGAAATCACATTCAGGGGCTAGCATTAAACTTTGGGTTGTGATTTGTATCTCTGGGCATGGGTGAACTGATGAGACATGGATTTTTTTTGTTTCCATTGCGTGTAATGAGTTTCACTTACTTGATATTTTAGGATTTACTTTATTTATATGCAAATAAACCACTGGAAGTAAAACTCATGTACCAATGACTCAGAACTTCAAAAGCCTGAGAGCAGAGCAATGAACTATTAGGTTGTTTATAATAATTCTAACCTGGCAGAAAAATTTGCTGAATTTGGTCTTTGTGATCCTYAGGCATTTTTATTAGAAATATTACTGGACAATGATGAAAATCCAYAGCTACAGAAAGTCACCTCCTAGTTTTCAGGCCATGACACTGATTAAGAAGACAAGTGTTTCTCTCAGTTTTGCAGCATCACCTATTTCTGAAACAGACTGTGCAAAAGTAGATTCTGTGATACAAACAACAAATACGTACTTGGAGTGCTGGGTGGATTAATTCTCAGTACTATTTCAATGCTTTTACCTTTTTCATTTTCAACATTTGCAAAAAAGAGTAGCAAATCAAGATGGATAGATGATTTTAAATGGATTTGATTTGTACATCAACACCYTTTTTTAAAGCTTGCTTAAAAACAAAATTATTACAAATTACAAAATATTATACAGCCAAGTTATGAGACTGAATATCCTGAAGTCTAAATTTCTGTATGAATTACTTTTTCCATCCTTTCGTGCCCTTTGTTCTATTTGGACAATTCATCCTGATACAGCTGGTGGACTTTATCCCAACTTTTTATCCTCCTTTGCACAGTAAAATGAAACAACAGTGGTAGAGTAAAAAAAAAAAGTAAAGCCTGGTTCTTGAGTAAAGAGTGCCTCTTTGGTGAAAGTTATGTACTGGGTTTAGTCTAACATTGATATTAATATCTGACAGGCACGAGGGACTGTTGTTTTTCTATGCTTTGCATGAATTTAATTGCAGAATAGAGGGGTGGATCCTTAGTTAGTAAAAGTTCTTCCTAATTTACATCCAGTAAAAACACAACACGAGCCAAGAATTTCTGAGCCTTTGTGTGATTTTCTACTAGGCTCTTGTAAAACTGCTCAACAGCTTCAAGGAATGCTTCTCTCTACCAGCATTGCAAATGTTCACAATATTTACAGTTTGGGTCTCTGCCTTTGCCAAAGGCAATTTATCATCTACTTTCTTTGAATGAACTTCATTCTCTGAAAGTGAGCTCATTAGTTTTACCTTTTGTCCATTTACAAGCAGTTCGTAATTTGCTGTTCAAAACTTGATAGAGCTGCTGCTGAAATATTGGAAAATATCAAGGCAAAATGGAAAGCACACCACCATAAAGACTGCCCTAGCATTGGGAGTACTTTTAGAAAAGAGCTGTGATAATAAAATACTATCAGTTTATCATAASGTAATTTTACCTAGCCCAGGAGTTATGATTCATAGATACCACTAGAGATCAGTTAGGATTCCAGCCATGTGCCCAGATTKCTAAAATTTTGTAGCTTAAAATTAGTAAGTTTATGTTGGTATTAACAGCTGAGCAGAGATTCAATTTAGCATTGAATTCAATTTTACGTTGTGCATATTCTTTGCGGGCTGTTTTATTAATGTAAAAATGCACATTATTTTTTTTTAAATTCACAACTGTTTAATAGCTTGGGTTTTATTTATTTTAGGTAGCAGTGTAACCAACACTATTACAGTATTTTTAATAGGTTTCCAAGTAAACCAAAATGGGATTTGCTGTTGCAGTTAATATTGAGACTGTTCTGCTTCCCCTTCCTCAGTGAGTTAGCTGTGTCTTAAACRTTGAGAAATCAGTGCAAAAATGCCTTTTATAAAATATTTAGCAACACTTTTCAGGCCCACTAAAACATGTGAAGCCCTKGAGGTTCCATCTTGCAAGAATTTTCATGTACACATACTTATTTTTTTGTAGACCAATACGATCACACAGGCGTGTGTGTGACAACTGGAATTGTAACAAAATGTGAATCATTAACATGGATCATTTCATGTAAATAGGAAATGCCAATGGTTCAATGTTAACTATCACAACACAAGAATTAAGGGCATGAAGCTGATTGCCTATGCAATTAAAAGTTTAGGAGACAACCTATCTGATCTGGAACTTGGCCAAGGCATCGTGAATAACAAACCTGCTTCTGCAAAAAAAGTGCCAGAGGAGCTCTGATCCCCCTGTGTGGTCAAGATTTCTGCTTTGTCTAAATTAAGCCATCTCGAAACCTAACACTGCCATATATAAAAYCCCATGCCAACATTTGGCAAAGCACTTCTTCTGCTCAAGCATTTGTGCTGGGGAAGGCTGACTAAATACAGCATCAGGGCAAACAGTTTTGAAAGCGTTTATCTTGAATTTCATAGGAAGCCAAATGCTCTGCAAATCCCATTCTGTGACTGAAATTTGCCCCCTGTTCATTTATAGAACTTTCATAGAAGTCAACAGGAGGACTGGTACCAGGTCTACAACATACTKTAAAAAAAACTTTAAAACATCTTASAGTTGGTTGTTAAAATGACAGCAATTTTAAAGCAGTGATTGGGGGTTGAACTCAGCTTATGCTCTGCTTCCATCTGGTCTGCTACTGTTTTGTTGAGGATGGAAAACAGCACACACAGGATTGCACACATTTTACCCTAAGAGACAAATACTCTCTTTCACCTGTACAGTTCAGCATTTAGACTTGGCTCTTCTGCCTGATCTGCGAATCCCAGGGTGTGCTCCTGCATCCATCAGGTTCTGTCCTGTCAGAGCCTACATCTCCTGAATTAAACACTTCTTACACAACTGAGGTGGCACATTTGTGGACAAACAGCCCCTGCACCACACCTGGGGTTCTCTTGCTCATACAGAAGCCTCACCCCTGGTGCTCAGGGGGTGCCTCAGGACCCGTGGCAGTCCCTGCTCTGCTTCACTGCRCAAACCCACCCGGTCGGGAAACACRGAGACATCAAATGCTAAAGCTCTTCAGGATGGTGAGACAGCTTTGAAAGAGCTCCCACGGCACTGTAATTCTCTCCATCCTGGTGCTGGTCTGTGCAAAACCACTTCACCTCTCYCCTGGTGTTTCACCTGAAAGCATGTGGTGCACAAGTGAGCACAAAAGCAAATCCTACAGAAAGGCACCTGGAAATGTGAAGGTAGGACATGCCTTCCTTTGGGATGTTTTAAACTGCCTTTGGAATTTTAGCTTAGGACCTCTCTAAAATTTCTGTGTTGCGAGGCTTCACTTAGAAACCAGTAAGAAGAAAATGTAATCCTAAGTCTTTGGAATAAACAAAGTGATTTTCTGGCTTCTGGGAAAAAAAAACCAACCCTAACAAACCTAATCTGTACTATAAACAAAACATTAAAAAGAGATACACACATTATGGCCTGATGTGGTGAAGTRCTTTTGAGCTTAAATGCAAAGTATATTTCATCTACACTTGCAAAATTTGCTGAGCTTAGTCAGAAATTCCCCACWGAAGCTGATAATGATTGATGCCTCTCCAAGATAGGTAAATTCGCAATCTCTGTAATTATGCTTATTACCTTGTTACGGTTGTTAAGGTTCTCCCCTTTTAGAAGAATTCCAAGAATTAGCTGAGTTACAGCAGGTKATTAGTGAAACATGGGCTCTGCAAACATCTTTTAAAATAAGTGGACTATGGAATTAATTTTGCAGTTTTTACTTTTATATCTGAAAATAGAACAGTAGGAAAGGGAAATGATTACTGGAATTCTAAATCAGATCTTACATTTGATCCTGACAGCTTCAGAAGAGCTATTGCTTTAAAGAGTGTAGGATCAGGCATTACATATTGGCCCATCATTTTGCATTTGGATGTACCCAGGTAGTGCAGTTTATCCAGCTACACACCTCAGCTTCTCTTCAAGAAGCATAAGTTCTATTAAGAGCTCAGTGSTTAAAAAATGAGATTATTTTTGCTTAGGAGTCCAAGGTGCTGATTTATGTCCGTCTTGATCCACCCAGATTGGGATGGGTTTATGTTTCACCTTATTTTAGACTAACAGGTAATTGCAAAATTGTTCTTCCTAAATTAGTAGAAGTCTTAGCAGAAGTCTTGGATAGAAAGGGAGGACATATAAAGCTTAAAATGTGCCGACATTTTTCTTAGCGTGAGGTTTGWTAATGTTCTTGTATGGTAACTTAGCTTGTGTTCCAACAAGGTTTAATCAACATTACAGTAGATCATTCCATTGCAAAGAAATTAGCTTCTTATTGTCTTTGCCTGACTCACTTAAAGGCTCTAATTAAGGATATACTAAACACRAAAATCTCTCCTAAGGCTTTAGGCTTTGCAGATGTTATCTGAAGCTCATTAATGCTTCCTGTTAGGACAAAAATACATTCAAAAGTTTGGATAATGAACTGAGGTGGGCTTTTGCTTTYAAAAATAACAAGTGTACTCAACAGGAATGGTATTTTTACTTCAGCAAGATTTTTAAGAGAATTTGGTTAGAATTTAATTATACCTGAGCTAGAAAAACAAAAGTATTTTGAAAGAAAAAAATTGAAGTACACGAGGCACAACATATTTGCATGTTTTGACCTGATTTCCTATTGCAAATTTGATTCCAGTCTTTTAATGACTCAGAAAAATTTATAATGTTGTGAGACATCTCAAGATTCCATTAKATTTCCTTTTATAAAGTGCTGTATGTCTGTTGAAGATGCAAGATGTAACTCACAGCAAAAAACTTCTGCTTTCCTAAGGATGTAATTTGGCAAYGTCCCATTCAGCAGCATTATTTATAGGATTGGTTTTGTGCTTTAACCTTATTATCAGAAATAAACGGTAATAGGCACACTCCCTCCATTGATTCCATCTCTTGTTAAAACCTGTTTGCTCCCCTATTACAGGATTGTGACACATTATTTATCACTGCTGCGGTGATAACACAAACATGAAAGAGTAACTGGTATCATTCAGTGCCGAATCAGGGAACTCTCTTAACTGGTCTGTGTGGTGCACACTGAGCTCTAACAGTGCTGCTGTCCCCCAGGACCGTTCAGGATTTAAACACCGTGCAGTCACACCGAACACAAGTGGTCAGCTCGCAACCCCGAGGCTGCAGCTCCTCTCGGAACAACCTCAGCGCTGACAGCACCACGCACAAGGCTGGGGCCACTGTGCCTCATAAAAGCATCTCATCCTTCCTGGCAGTGGGTCCAAAGCAAAGGGATGGATCTGGGAGATCAGTGTAAACCTTTACTCCACTTTGATACTCCCTCCTTCAAAACAGACTTGGCTTTCCAAGGAAGAGCCATGTGAAGGAGAGCGGGAGTCAAGGTTAAAGCCATCAGGTCCAGGGCAGTAGGATGGTTTTATCAGGGAGGGGGGTATTCTGCCAAGGCAACGTAGAGCAGTAGGATCATGAGACAAAGATTTCTGCCTAAAATCTTGAAGTCTCTTCGCCATGTGTTTGAATTCATTCTACAAAGTCATTCCCTGGCTTAGCAAAATCAATCCTCATCCCGTGTCGGGAGGGAAGAATAGAAATCCATCACCTTCAAACACAACGCACCGAGCCAATCGACAGTTTGAGTGTGGTGTGAAACCTTTGCAGATTTTGCAAAGCAAGTGCTCTGTCTTTTCCCTTATTGTTTGCCCTTCACTTGACATACAGGAAGAGATGCATCAAGAGGATGGCAGGAGACATGTGTCACATAAAGCATGCCGTAACAATGTTTGCCCTGGAATACTCCCTTGAATCTGTTCGAACAAGCAGGCGTCACACATAGAAAAACACACCGAGAACTTCACCTAGTTACAAAGTTGACAGAACCCCTTCGCCATCCTCCCCACCCYGAGCAGCGCCAGCCCCGGGCACTCCGCTCCCTCCTGCCCCGAGCCGGAGAGCCACGGTCACACCGCCCCAGGTCACTTGTTGCACAGTGCCAGGGTGGCATCCCCCCCTCCGCTCAGCCCACCGAAACTTCCCGGAGCCGCGTTCGGGCGGAGCGGAGCCCCCGTGTGCCGCCGGCGCCGCTTACCTGCATGTGTCCCTGGTACATCCTGCCGCGGAGCCGCTGCCCCCAGGGGCAGGGCGGCTGTGCTGGGGCACTGCTCCCGCCGCTCGGCTACA
>CADDXX010000067.1:1718618-1777467 GCA_902810485.1 Alauda arvensis | reverse complement strand
GAGCGGGAGCGGCAGCGCCGCGCTCCCCGCCGCAGTTAACCGGGTTTCGGCAAAAGGAGCGGGCCGGGCCCTACCTTCTGCTCCGCGAATGAAGAGCGAACGTGATCTGTTGCGATTCCCAGAAAATTATCGGGAGACTCTTGTTCKGGCTTGGTGGTACCGCTTAGTTGCGTTTTTCAACGCTTGCCAAAGACGCTTATATAGGCGAAAATCTGGCACYGGCCCGTACGTGCAAAATTCTGACCTTGTAAACTGGCACAGCGGGGCCTGGCTGAATCCTGCAGGAGACACCTGCATCATCTTGGATCCAGCTTTTTTCTCTACTTCGCCGCCTCAAACCTGGAACTCCCAATCTGCTAAAAGGAGCAGCWGCTTCAATTTCATCGTAAATTTCTGTCCTACCCAGTGTGTCTATATTCRGTAGCACAGAAAACCTCCAGCGCCTGGAATTTGCTAGGTTGTGTAATTTCTTGGCTCTGAGCTCTCAAGTTTCACTATTAAACTACACAAAACTTTATGATGCTTTTGATAGACCAGAGCAATCCAACCTTAAGCACRCTCCTGTACTTGAGCAATGCAAAGTAGATTTCATATTCCTGAAACCAGCACATTTGTATCATCACAGCTCTCATTTCAGCTGACAAAAAAAAAAAGCCTTTTTGAAGTGTTCTCATTCAGCTAAGAAAAAGGATTTTTGCAGAACATGAGTTTGTAAAGTCTTTAGTGATGGCATAAGTAAAATCTATCCAATTATTTTTTTCACTTAGACTTAAGAGTTTTATCTTTTAGATAGATAGCAAACGTGACAGTCCTCTTACATCCAGTGAATRCATATCCAGCTCACTGAGATTTTCAGAGCAGCCGAGGAGTTTAGCCATGTACTGGTGATAAAAGGAAAGAAGAAATGAATCTTTTTTGTCTAAATCCCTTAAGCCTCTTTGAAAATCTCAATTAAGAGCTGATGAGCTTAAAATACATCCCTGGGATTGTCCATACATGTTAGACAGATATCACTGTTAAACTTCACAAAGGGTGRCTGCAGTTAGGTGAAAATACCAGACTTGAATGACCATGGTTTCACTTCAAATACAAAATATTGAGAAGAGATTTTTCAGATGTAAATGTTTGGCTGGCTTTATGTTCAATTTATAAGTTTAGATCTGGGTGGAAAAGCCAAGTCCTATTTATACTTGGAGCCCTGATGTCTTTGCTCTTTGTTGAGATTTATTAGATTCTTTAGCTTTTAGTAATCTTAGRGGTGCAATTTTTCACTCTGACTTCAGTAGACCCAGAGTGTCCATTCCTGTGCCAGTGTGCAGGTTTTCTATAGTAGCTGAATGTTTCTAAGGCACTTGAAAATATCTTATTCTTACTGGCTTTTTATTGTTATTGTTGTTTTAAGTCTCAGGCTCTTSTGTTTTTCTCAGGGGGAAAGCTGGGGGAAATTTGTCAATGCCAGTGTGTAGCAATATCTCCTTTTTCTAAATCTATGCATTGTAATTTAAATTTTTCCTACAGGATATGAAAATCACACTTAAGGTAGAAGAGCTGTTAATTTAGCAGTGGTTATTCATGCTCTGTTACTTGTGAGTGAGGGACAAAAATTGGTAGAATTTGTCAAGATCCAAATGCTAGAGATTAATAGTGCAGTGTATTAGAGGCATTTTTCCTAATGCATCTGAAGCAGGTGCATTCGCTGCACAATTTGTTGATGCCATGCCATATTGATGTCACATTTTGGCAGGATTTGAGTGATCCAGTAAAGCCAGACAGATGCAGCTTTTGCCTTTTTCCTTAGCAGGGGCTAAATCTCTTGTCCCTGGCCAGGGGGAAAGCTGGCAGAGCAGCAGCCTGTGCAGAGCAGAGATGGAGGGAGATGTGTCAGAGGGGCTGGCAGGGGATCCTGCTTGAGCAGCTGTCCTTCAAATATGGTTCARCCCCAGCCACACTCACAAGTGCTCTGCTCCCACAGGTGCAAACTCTGCCTTTGCTCTTGCTCTGCACAAGAAGCTTCAGTGAGATTGTTTCTCTCTCCACCCAGTCCTACTCTGGAATCAGTGTATGATCTTTATTGCTCAGTTACACTGCAGTTTAAAAAACCCAGTGCTGGGTGGCACAGAAAGCATTAATGTGTAATTCTGCACCATACATATAAAGGCAAGTCCTTTACAGCTCAAAAACAGGTGAGTGCCAGGATCCATGATCTTCTCTGACTCTGCTCTGTTTATGAATGTGAAAATCTGTATTATCTGTTACAGATAATCACACAAGGTTCACTTGCTTAAAAATGCTTTGAAAACATTTTTGTTTTGTGGTCCCTTTTGGTCTGTCTCTGTGGCTGCATTAATGTTTGARCCAGTGATGTCTGTGTGCTATGATCTCTCTAAGCTTTGTTGTCTGTTATGGCAAAAATGGAAAAAAAAGCATGGTAGAAAATATGAAAGTCATAATGTTTGTTAAGAAAAAGAAAAGTCACCATATGGCTCAACAGATTTTAATTAATATTAAATTGCCAGGGAAAATTYGAAGGAAGTGAAATAAAAATCCTTTATTTTACAAATAAAYGCTCAGATTTTGTTTTTGAATACATTGCTGGGGCAGCTAGGAYYRTTGAAAAGACAGYAATGGGAGTGCAGGGGCATTCTCAGAAATACAAAGTGCACAGGATGATTTTAGAGAAGCTGGCAGCTCCCTAGGTACTGTCAAAATCCTGACACTTAACTACCCCTGAGAGGTGGTAGATATTTTATTCCCTTAAACCTTACTGACATTTATGTCATCCTGTAAACTTTAAAAAATGCTCTTAGGTCAGTGACTGTGAAGCTGCACAAGGCCATTCGTACAGATTCCAAGTTAACAACGCTCATTCCAACATCCTTCATTAACACAGTGATTGGAAGGGSAGGGTCTGTGATTTCCATGCCAAGAAACCACATGGCAAGGAAGAGTCACGTTTTTTATTAGAGAAATCTTGYACTGATAAACAGGCCTGCACACTTCATGTAGGAAAGTGAAAACATCCTTAATGTGTTGTGTGCAAAGAGGTGTTCAGTGGAAGAGTTTTAAATGCMAAATGAGGGGGGTGAGTTTGTGGCATTGGAGACTTGGAGGGGCCCAGCAGGTTTTTGTATCCATCACTCAAGGGAGCTGCTGGGAGCTCTCTGAACCTCTGGGTGTTCCTCATGTGTGACACCAGATTGTGTTGCCAGCATCCAACAATAGCACGTGTTTGGTCATAAAGACACAGATTTGCTGCTTTGTTCAATAGTAGATAAATGTTTTGGTGCATATACCTTKTATAAATCATCAGTCTATTAGCTCWTGTAACCATGGAGATAAGTAATTTGCATACATGGAAACTTTGAGTTCATTTATGCCTAGTGCCTATATTTTGTTGAGAAATAGATCTTTACAAACATTATCTTTAATAAATRTTTTTAATGCTATTTTCTGCTAACTGAGAATAATTGGCCTAATTTGTGAAAACATGGAGCTGATTAAAAATTAACTACTGAAAATAACCCAGCTTATTCTTAGACTCAAGTGAGGTTGCAAAAAACTATCAAAATTAATATATTAATAGTGTTAAACTTTATCACTAACATACAATTAGGATTTGTAATATTGTTAGTTCTGACAGATTCTAATTACACTTCATACTTTGTTTTCTAGTGGCACTTTTGAGGTATGAAAGGTACAACCACACATTAGTGRAAGTGCTAATTATATTATGTGTATTTACACATTCTTTTCCTATGCTAATGTGTTTMTATATTCTTAGGGAATATGTATGAAGAAAGTTTTTGAGATTCTTTACATGCTTTAATGAATAATAAATTTGAACAAGACAATCCAAAATTAATTTTAAAAAGCTAAAAGTTTTGCTAATGATGCATTTACAATGCTTAATTAAAAAGACTCCATGTAGAAACCACCAGCCTCAGTAACAAGAGGCAATTAGATTGTAGATAGYCTGAGTAGAATACTAACAGTATAATTCTTCATTATGCTGGAGTCACTCCAGTTTTAYTCACCTGTAGCTCAGTATCTGTTAGTAAATACCAGCCTAGGGCTTGTCAGCAGARTGAAGAATAGTATCACATTATTACAGATTGCTACCAGCGTGATTACMAACTCCCAGTCCTGTTTCAGCTGGAGCTCCTGTTGTTGTGGCCCTGTTTCATGTGTGGCATGTCCCTTGTGCCCCAGTTTGATGAGCAGGGTGAGTGCTGTGAGTGGCTCAGGGTGAGCAGCCCAGCTCTGTCCTGGGCAGCTCTCGTGCTGCTGGTGGCACGTGTTGGAGCAAGGTAACAACTTCACAGAACCACTGAATAGTTCTACTCTGGAAGGGACCTTTTCCATTTCAAGCCCCTGCCAAGGCAGCTCACCTGAAGCAGGTGGCACAGGAACATGTCCWGGAGGCTTTGGGATGTCTCCAGAGAGGGAGGCTCAGTGCCCTCCTTGTGCAGCCCATCCCAGTGCTCTGCATCCTCAATGTGAAGGTGAAAGTTCTTGTGGTTCAGTTTACACTTAGTCTGTGCTCTCCTGCCCATGTCTGAAACTAGTGCTGTGGAGAAATTGTGACTTCCTTGGGAAAGGTGAGCTCTGAGTGGGTTTGCACTGAGCTCAGCAGGGGCTGGTGCTGCCGTGTGCAGGCACTGAGAGAGGATGCGAGCCGTGGTCATGGAGTAACGCATCATCCACATCAAATCAGCAGATCATAAGAGCAGGAAATTGCCTCCCAGTAGGTCTGTCCTGCCTTTACCCTGCCTGGTTGTGTTTCTTAGCACCATAGTTACTGTTGTTTGTCCAGCCACACAGCCAGTTCCTGGCACAGGAGGTTTCCTTGGCAGAGGAGCTGGTTTGGATGTGTGGTGACGCCGTTCTCCACACAAAAATGCCTCACACAGAAAGGATCAGCTGTCCATGCAGACAGAGTAAAGAGGAGGAAGCATGTCTTTCCACTCTCACCTGATTGCAGATCCCAAGAAAGCTACATGTCAATGGCCAAATCAGCTTTCCTGAGTTTGGATCCCTGTGTGCATCTGCTGAARTCAACACAGACCTTTCAGTGACTCATTGGAACAGAGTGCATGGATAGGGGCCTCATCCACACAAGGGCTGCAGACTTGTAACTCAATCATTCCYCATTTATGAAGTAGGAAAAGGTTTCATGGAAAATTTAGAGCCTCCAGGGATGGTCCAGGTTCCTGATGTGTGTGCTGGATGGGTGACAGAATCCAGCCTGGCTGTGATTTACAGCTAGCTTTGCTATGTCTGCACTGCACTGCCATTACATCACTGAGTGCAATGTAAACACATACATTTACCCAAAATTAGGAAAAATTGCTTAGATGGAAAACTTGCTTATAAAGTTCATTAAAGTCTGGCTTAAATGGTTGAGTATTGCTAAAAATGTTTCTGCTGTACTAGTATCCAAAACAGGCTGGCCCTGAAATGAAAGGAAGATTTAAAAGGATTTTCTTCTGATCAGTTTTTTCTTGAGTRCAAAAATCCTCTCCAGATCTCAGTGAAAATTTGTCTCTTTAATTAGATTTTATCCACTAGTGATTGCTGATGATATAGATGAGACAGAGTCCTCTCACTAAATTAACTGCTTTTCTGTTTGYTGTACTTAACAAACCTTCAGAAATTATTGGATTCAGCAGAGCATCCATTTAGAGCAACTCCACATGGTTACTGACATAAGGGACTTCCTGGCAGCAAAAGGTTTAATGTTGCCATATAAATTCAGGGTRGGCAGCATGAAAAAGATATGAGAGTACTTTGTTCCTCAGATCCTGTTCAATATAAAAGAAAGAAATATTTTTATTGAAGTAGGAATATTCTTACTCACTGGAGAGGTACTACAACACAGAGGAGTTAGAAAACCTAAATACCTGGGTCTTAAGAATTGTCTTTAAACTACAGATCTCGAGGCATTTTGGGAGTGAGTGCTGTTATCAGCATTTCGTGCTGGTAGAGAAAGATTGGGAAATTCCATCAATGACTGCAGAGCTTGTTAAACAGCTCAAAAAGTTGAGACATTTTATGATCAGCAGTTCCCAAAACATTCATCAGGGAGTATTCAAGGAACTGCTTAAGGATGTCTCTGGACTGTTAATGTTGGTTTTTATTAATTGATACAGCACTGGGAAGGCAAATACTCTGCCAGAATTTTAAATGGGATGGCTTCATAATTACAGGCCTTTCAGCCTGGTGCCAATCTCTGGCAAAATAATGGAAGACTGATATGGGATATTATTAGCAAAATAATCAGGAATAATGTAATATATGGCAGTACTTATTGGTTTATGGAAAATATATCTTGTTGGACTAACTCAATAACTTTCTTCTGATATGTGAGGTTTGGTTGATGAATGTTCTGGTGCTGATGTAATGGACTTTTGTGGGGCATTTGTCATGGTACCACACAACCTTTGATTAAGGAATGAGAATAATGCAAATYCAACTGGGCAACTTATTAAAAAGACCTAAAACTGCTTATCTGATAGTCTTAATATGCAAAGTGGGAATTAATATCTAATAGGCTCCCTTAGGGATTTTTGGGTCATGCTCTGTTTCTCATTTCTTTTAAAGATTGGGAAATTATTTAAAAAATAATTAATGGCTTTTTTTTTTTTTGTAGATAGAATAAATTTTGGGCTGTTGGAAATAAATTTAGTGTATGAAGTGATTAATAAATCATATATACTTCAGTAAAACCAAAGGTAAACCCCTGTCCCTTTGAAGGGCAAGGAACTGGACTTTGATGATCTTTATGGATCCTTTCCAACTCAGGCTATCAAATGGATCTGTGATTCTAAATTGTGTTTGCAGGATGAATGACTGACCTGAGAAATAATAACTGAATGGTATGTGGGAGATCATGACAGATAATTGGGGGAGTGCAGGGTTTTACTGTCACACCAAAGGCCTAAAGGTGGCCTGAAAAGAGCCTTGCAGCAATGCTGCTGGTGCTGTCCTGTGTCAGTAGTGATGTGATCATTTCACCAAGAGCTGAGCCCATGTGAAGATACAGATTCGTGTGTCAGAAAGGAATAAAGAGTTGGTGAAGGCTTAGGGAGTGATTAATGGACTGGACATTCTRTACAGCAAGGTACTCAAGGACTTGMACCCATTTAGATGAAGCAGAGGTAATTTGTGCCAGCCTGTGTCTGTGTAAGGCACAGAATATGAGGCTGGAGAACTTGGACATAGCAGTTATAAGGAAATAAAATGGTGTGAAGTGGGAAGTTAGGCAGAGRTAGACTCTAGGTACACATTTCTGTAATAATGGTAATAAACCATTTAAATTGTTTTTAAAGGATTARTGTGGGCTCTTCTACTTGGAGTTTTTAAAATCCAGATTCCTTGGGTTTTGTTTTTTTCTGGAAAATATACAATTTGAATTTCTGGAAAATTCAAGTAGGAATTGATTTAGWCTGAACCTGTAGTTGTGTTATGGGAACACTGTGTCATGTTATTGATCACTGTGGTATTGATCATTGTTAGAACTGTTTTTATAGTTTCTAAACTGATTTACTTGAGACCACCCAGTGGGACACAGACAGGATAATACCTGTTCCTGCTGATTCCCAGCCTAGGGTGGGAATACAACTTCCTACTAATTAAGATAAAGGCTGGAATTTCTTAAATATATGGTTTTGTACACATGCATGTACRTGTGAGAGTCCTGCTTCCACGCTCAGCATGGGAGGTTCAAGGGGGCTCTTTCCCCACCTGTGCTCCTTGCCCAGGAACATTCCCAGGCTGTGCTTTGTGCTGGGTGAGTGCAGCACCTTGGAAACCCCACCCAGGGCCAAGCTGCACCTCAGCCTGTGCCTCCAGGCAGCTGATGKCACTCTGGGAAGGCTCTTGGAAGCCAGGGCTGATGTCCCACATACAGCCCAGATGAGCRATGTGCTTTCCTCAGTTCCCTTGGAGCCATCAAAGCTTTTTTCATTACAATTTTTGGCTTTCCTCTGCTGCACTGGCTCCCAAGTCATCACTTTCCACTGCTGAGCAGGAAGTTTGTGTTTCAGATGCTCCTTTTTCATAATGCATGTTCAATTTCAACAACCCCTATCAATATTTTTTATTAGTGATGGGTCTTTCTTGTCTTCTTTTTCATCTATCTATCTATCTATCTATCTATCTATCTATCTATCTATCTATCTATCTATCTATCTACCTACCTACCTACCTACCTACCTACCTACCTACCTACCTACCTACCTATCTAATTTATTCTGAAATGCCTGTGTTGGTTAAATAGTTCCTATCACACAGATCAGGAATTGTTTGCTGACAGACAGAAAAGGTTTACTGCCTAAAGGGGAGGATATAAGGGAAGACTCTTCTGAGACCTGTTTTTGTGGGATCCTGATCCCACCAGCTCAGAAAGACAAATCCTCATGTCCCTGCTCAGCTGCTTGAATTTGGGAGGTGCTCTGAAATTTTTCAGTCCAGAGWGATTCAGTGTCACCCCTGAAGTCGTTTGGTATTCTTTATGTTTGATGTGGTGTCCTGTGGAGAGGCAGCACAAGGATCTCAGTATTTTACAGCATTTCACAGCAAGGGAGGCAGCCATGCAGAGAAGTGTGCACATCACCTCCCTGAGAAGAGAACCCATCCCTATCTGATTCCAGCACAGGAGGGTGGAGGGAGCAGGGAAGGGAAAGGGAAGCCAAGGGAAAAGCTGCTGGGGCACCAGTTATGGAAATGCACCAGCTTCAGTTCATCTGTTCTTCTGCTGTTGCAAAAATGGCAAGGGAGGATTAATGGAAGGGAAGGAACTTTTAAATAGCAGGAGTTTGTAAATGTCAGACTCAGAGTGTCAGACTGGCCTGCCACAAACATTCTGCTGCATTTGTCTTTTAGGGTTTTCTGTCATTCACAAAGAACCTGGGTTTCAGGCTCATTGTTTAATGGTTCTAGGCACATTCATAACAGAGGTATTCATTTTCACTACAGAGAGGGGRAAAAAAGGCATCTTTTTTTCAGTTGCTAACAAAATAGTATCTTAACWTATTGGGATGTGTAGATGGTAGCAGACAAAATTTGACTGGAGTTCTTTGACAAAGAGAGAATGAAAAGCTCACTCTGGGTTTTAAAGTTCTTTAAAGAATGCACATCAGCAGCAGTCAGGTCTAACAGGCTGAGGTAGGGTGAGAATAATCATTTGCATCTTATGCTTATGTGAGAAATACCTCTGTAAAACAAGTGATTAAAGTGCAGCACTGGGCTCTGAAGTCTGTCTTTTGAAAAACTGATTCTTTGAAAGCTGCCTTCKAGTTTGTCAGTGTCAGGGAAACCGGTTTTATTTCAGGAATTCTTTCATGTCTGTATGATAATAGAAGACTCCAGTGCAGGGGAAATATTTTTACTTTGGCTTAGGTCCAGTTTGACTACCTGCCCTGATGGTGGAGAACAGAATAAAAACTCCACTGGACTAAGAAAAGGTTATTTTCAAAGCAAACATGACTGATACAACAACACAAGACTCAGAGAAAGATGTCAKATTTGCACTTGCAGATCTCTTGGTGCTTTTGTAAATCTAATCCCCAAAAATAAGCCCTTCTCATTACAACCAGCTATGTAAGAGACATTCTGCACAGCTGTGCAACTGAATAAAGGTAAAAATAAAGCTTTACAGGACAGTTGTTACAAGATTTAATTGTTCACTTTTTGTTTACTCTTAAAGGGAATGTTTGATTCTTAGTAACCATGAATTTTCATAGTTTTCAAAAAGAAGCATTTCCTCACTTTGTCAGGGATGTTACCTGGTCGTGTAAACTGTGGGCTTAGACCAGGAATTTATCTAAACTTTTGCAGCACTTTAAACTTGTCCCTAGCACAGCCTCCCTAGTGCTGCATTCTCAGCTGTAATCTGGGGCAGAGGTGTGTGCCTGGCATTACCTGCACATGTCCCAGGGCCAGCAGGGAGTTATAAACTCTGATAAAAAGCTGTTACTGACAGCTCATCTTAATGGGGGATTTCAGATTCACAAAGTAGCGTGAGCAGATGTGATCAGGAAAGAAAAAAACCAAACAGTGACTAACAGATACAARCCACAGAACTAAAGCTATAAATACAAACAAATCATTGTGTTGTGCTCACTTTCACCATGACAGAAAACCTTTCACTACAACAATACATACACAGCAATAAAAGCTGGAAAATCCTGGAGCAGATCCTCAGCAGGGATAAATTCTCCCAGCTCCATGACAACAGCATTGTGATAATTTATACCTGACAAAGGCCTGCTCTTTACAGAACAACTCCACCACTTTCAGAGTGAAATTCATCTTTTTGCAGGGAGGTATTTACCTTCCCTGGTGTGGGCTTTGCAAGTAAATCCTGTGTGAGGGGTTGGAAGGCAAACAGCTCTTGTGCTGCTCTGCTGCATCAGAGTGTTTCACCTGCTGTGTTGTTGCATTGTTCAGAGGAATGATTTGGCCTCCAAAGAATTCCTAATAGGAAAGGCTTTGCTAACTAATGTGAAAGTCAGCTGGTGTCCCTTGAGATGCTATAATTAAGATACAGCAGATGTTGAAACTTTTCTTCAGAAGGTACTAATGATTAAGATATCATGTGTAGCAGACACATGCATTTGCTTAGATACAAGGRAGAAAACAGGGATTATGTGAGATCYCTKTTTCATGAGGCAAGGAGGAAGATGCAGTGTGTGCTGGGAGATTTGTTTAGACAAGCTCATGGCAAAAGAATTAACTTGGGCAGTGTCTGGCTGATCAAGAGTGAAAGCGCTGCTGACGTGTGGAAGCAGGAGGGCATGTAGAGAATTTGTACTTTGGCAAAAGAACTGCTTGGTAGGTCCAAGGAGGAGACAACWGCTTAATTTTTTTAATGCATTCCCCTTTACTCACTTTATTTGGATTGCTGCATATCATCCTGCTTTGCTCTGTTACCAAACAAATTTTCTCCAAACTTTGGAGAAAAGTTTGGGTCTTATCTTTCCCTGCTTTGGAAGCTCTCAAATCCCTTGTCCTTYTCTGGAGAATGGAGTGATTTCATCTGATTTTTTGCTTTCTTTCCTGCTTGTCTGCTCTTTTCTTTTGCTAAAGATACCTTGCCTAGTGTGTATCTATTCCCTGTGACAGGCTGTTTGTTTCTGATGTGCTGAAAATCCTTCCAGCAGCTGATTCTGGAATACTGATGTTCCAGTCTCAGTGCCTCCTCATAAATCAGATCAAGGAAATTGCTGCTTAAGCACTGTTTATGCAAACTTTGGTTCAGAAACTGAGTAGTGKTTCTGTTAAGGATTCAGAAAATGCACTTAGGCTGTAGAATATTGAAGTCTTTGCTCCAATGATGGATAAAGAGACTTTAATGTGTTCAATTCAAGCTTCACAATTCTTCTTGTGGTAACAGATTGTGCCATCACCCCGTGAGAACTGTGAAGTGAGTTAGTAGTGATCAAAATATCTACTGTGCCTGGATCTTAGTTATATTGCATTACTGGCATGTTGGCCCTGCTGTCTTCCTTAAATTCCAGATAAAAAAATTGTGTTTTCTGACAGGTGACCTCCTCATTCTCTTCTTGCCCATATTTTAGTTTCATTCACTGTATTAGCATGGTATCAAAAATTCCCATCTTCAAGTGGTTCTGCTATGAGGTGCCACAATGTCCTGCTGGGGTCACCAAGCAAAGCTGACAATGAGACATGAATGGTATTTGCTGGAATAAAACAGGGAAAACAGAGTACAACAATGTGGTTATCTAAGTCAGTGATGAGGTTTATGTGGTGCTGTGCAACTGAACAACTGATACAAACTGATATAAAGATATCTTGAGACTCAGAACTAGATGTTTCAGAAAGATCAATTATTTCTCTAGGGAGAAGAGCACAATTACATCACATCTGAGAATAAATGTGGGAGGTTGGGAAATTTCCTTTCCATCTTACTSGTAACACTTGCATGTTTTATAAACGTGAAGCTCCCTTTCTCAGAGGGCCTTGATGTGCCTTTAAATTTAACTCCTCTTTCAGACCTCAAGAAAGGTTGGCACACCTGAAATCCCCTCTAGTTTTGGCAGCTACTCTCCCTGGTCTGAGTAAAAGAGTTTTTCATCCTAGATGGTCGTGGCTGTAACAGCATTTACCACTGGTTTGTCTCTTTTAATGGTGACAACTTCAAGTATGTGGGTTTTCCACATCTCAGGAGTTCAAGCTCACTGAAAACCTGACACAGAACAGGCCTGTTCTGAAATAATTCTCAGGATTAAACAAAGAACAAGGTCGTTTAGAAAGCTGGTAAAGGATGGAACTTCTGTTGTCACAGGATGAGCTGCTCATGAAACAATGTAAAAAGAAGGGAAAAGAATAAATTCTGCGTGTCCCTGCAATTCTTCATCGTGTTCATTGGTGTATCAGGGTATCAATGAGGTGTCTCTGGCACTCAGACAAGGATGGAATGAACAAGTTTAAAGAGCTCTAAGTTATATTTACAGACCTATTGTTCACATAAGCCAGATATCCAGTGTGTGCTGGTGACTTTCACTTCAAAGAACAAGGAAATTCGATGTGATGCTCTGCACTGCAGCTTTGGGTCGTGGTCACTTTTCTTGTCCTCTATCAATTCAGATTTCAGTGAAATCTGTAACAGCATCCAAACACACATGAGAAATGGCTACCAGATTGTGATGGAAAGATCAGCTCTGCTGTGCTGAAAGGATGGAAATCATGGAAAAGGAAATGGAATGAGGCTTTATGTAACAAATAAAGCCTGWGTTGCTGTGGGCTCATTGACCTGCAGTGGGCTGGGATGGGCTGTTACCTTCTCTGCTGGTTGTTCTGTGATGTAGCATTCAAGAACATTTCAAAGCAGAAGAATCCACATCCTTTTGATCATAAATCCTGAGCTTTTCTGGGCAGAGACCTGGAACATTTGCTGTTTTGTGAGGAATGAGGAACACATGGTCCTTTGTAAATAATAAATGATAAAAATAAACCATGAGTAACCATGCTGTAAAAAGAGAGCAGCAAATATCAACTGCAGGATCAGGATTACCAAGYGAGCTATAATTTATTATTTGCCACTTAACTTTATAGTTTTGACTCCTAAACTTAACTACTTAATTGCTAAATCGATGGCTTCTACAAATTTGGTTTTTAAAAAAATTAGAATATGGAACTGCAGGGAGGATTTGTCAAAAACTGGAAACAATTTGAAAGAGGGAAATGAAAGAAGTACAAAACATGATAAAATACAGTTTGAACAAAAGAATCAAGTTTGAGTTCTGTCTACTTACAGCTTATCAGTAACATTAATGAATTTTTGTGGGATGTGGAATGCTCTGATAATGTTCTGAATAGTCCTGAATGTCTCTGTCATAGGACTTGCATTTAACAAAAGCTTTTCCACAGAGTAAAATGGTGTTTTGAGCAGTTGTTACAGTTTGCCAAGGGTGGCATAGGGATGAGAATAGGACATGTTTAGTCAATATGTATTTTATAAATATTATTTTCAATTTTGTTTTTGTTTTTTTTTTTAATTAAGAAATTAACTTTATGAAGTATTTTCTGGCAGGTCAGGCATAAGTGACAGCAGAATCATGAGAAATKTTACATGTTAAGGATGTATTCCAGTTGAAGTCATACAATGCAGGAATCGTAATGTTTTGTAGAGATAAAATTTTATCTCTAAAGTAAAACTATTTTTGTTTTTGAGGATTTTTTTGTTTTGTTTTGTTTCTTCTCAAAGAGCAGAGTTTTCTGTAGAATTGGCATCTTTTATTGCAAATTCAAAATGAAATTCAGGGGCTCCTGTCCTGTAAATATTTTGTAGAACCTAACTGATCCTGCCCATGAATACCAAATACACAACTTACTTCTTTCAGTAGTCACATTAACCATTTTTTTCTTCCCATGCTGGTAAGTAATGTATATTTTCAGGATCATATKATAATAATGTCATGATAAAAAAAAWATTGATTTCTTAGACAATCTCTTTACTATACTAAATCTATCTTCCTTTCCCAAGTCCAGCTCTGAGTTCCAGCCTCTGAGTGATCCCAGGAGGCACAGAGCTCCAGAGACACTGCTGGGACAGACTTTCATGTGTCACTTCAGTGTCTCCACTGTTTATTTCCCTGCATTTTAGAAAAACAGCACAGGAACTGAACAGTATGAATACAGCTTCCTGCTCTATCAGTGACACCTCATCTAKCTCAAGTGAGCTCACATGCATCCTTTTATTATTATTTTCTTAATCAGAAAGAAAATTTAGTTTTTATTCTTCTTCTACATCCTATTGGTATTTTATAGATTTATCTTCAAAGTCTGGTGACACGTGAGTTCCATGTGTAGCAAAGTCATCTGTGGCTTTAAATCTCTATCTATCTATCTATCTATCTATCTATCTATCTATCTATCTATCTATCTATCTATCTATCTGTCTGTCCATCCATCCATCCATCCATCCATCCATCCATCCATGAAAAGAGAAGAGAATGTGTGAAGAGGACAATGATTGGCATTGAAAATAATTATATTTTTTGTGATGAACATCAGCACATTATTTATAGGCAAATCTATCCCATTAAATCTTGACAGAGGGATGTGCCAGCAGAATTTCCTGTAAKTGATGCCCACAAAGTGGTCCATGCTGCAGGTACCCCATAGCACCTGATTGTTTTGAAGGCAGGGAACGGTGCTGTGATGCTCTTTTCCTGTAGATGTTCCCTGTGCAAGTTTTGAAGCAACATCTTCAAGAATATTCACTATATTTGTATGCTCATCCAAGGCCATGCTAATGGGAGAGAACTGCTTTGTTCCATGAGAAGCACTTCCAGGTAATGGCTTTACTCACACTGACAGGCAGTTGTGAGGATCCAGAAATGATTCTCAGGACTGTAAAATTATTTTTTTTTTTTTTTGCAACAATTAGCTGGAGTCTGCAGAATTCCTCACCGAGGGCTGGGAGCAGAACAAGCAGAGCTGACTAATGGAGCAGTGTGTAAGGAGTGCTATAGAGGTCATCTACCCATAGAGAACTAGAAAATGGTGTTCCACATTCTTTTAACAGCACAGCATTTCAGAGAGGAGTCGAGTATTTTTCCACCAGACTATACTTAATATTCCAGAGCATGGCTTTTTCTTCTGAGTTTGAAATGTCTGGCTGTGGGAGATGTTTAGTATTTCACTGTCTCCCACCTGAACCTGGGAGCACTGAGTGCACACAAACCCCTTGGCAGCTGCTGCCACCTGCCAGGAGGGTGTGAGATGGTCAGAGATGAGCASTGTCAGGCACTGAAATGGGTCTGCAAAGGGATGGGGTTGGTTTTCAGTCCAGTCCTTGTCCATAACTGGGTTTTCTGTTCTATTTTAACCATGTACCACACAGACAGGGTGCAGCTCTCCTCACTGCTGGGAAAACTGTCAGGAGAGACCCTGAAAGCTGAAATAGAAGGTTGCCTTGGACTGTAGGAAAGTTTAAAGGATCTGTCTGGATGAGCTGGTGGATTTKAGAGAGCTTAATGAGCAAGGGTCACTGTGACAGCTATTTCAGTCATAG
Source organism: Alauda arvensis (assembly GCA_902810485.1). Taxonomy (NCBI): domain Eukaryota; kingdom Metazoa; phylum Chordata; class Aves; order Passeriformes; family Alaudidae; genus Alauda; species Alauda arvensis. The sequence continues at coordinate 1,761,926 of CADDXX010000067.1, read as the reverse complement.
ACAGGCTTGCCCTTTGCACCTTAGCCCCAGAGCTGTACCTAAAACAGCTATTTGTATGTTCCAGGCAGAAAACAGTTTTGAGCTTGGTGATGAGGTGAAGACCTGTGGTTTTTGTTTTTTTCTCTGATTTTCTGCTGCAGAGGGATGAGTCCTGGTACACACATGGCTCTGGCAGTGCCCCAGTGCCCAGCTCGRTGATAATTCCCATATTAAGGAAATGAACAATAAAAAACAGGCTGAAAAAAGGCAAATGAAATAAAAATTGTGTATCTTTGGGGCAGTTCTAGCCAAAAGATCAAAAAATTAAATATATGGGAGCTTATCAGGGAGGGAACTTGTATTACTCTCTSTCTTATAGTGCAGGGACACAGAAATCAGATATGAACTAGATGTTAAATTAATGAAGGTTAAAGCCAACAGTTTTAGCTGATCTAGTTTTCCATTGCATAATRCAGAAAAATCTCTCTTTGGGGGGTTTCTTTTGAAGGTGAGCAAGGGAAGTGGAATGAGATATGTCCCTGAGGTTTCTGAAATGTCAAACCTTGAAGGCTTCACGTACATTCCTCCAAGATGCACAATGGTATAGAGGCTCTTTCTAATAGGAAATAACAGAAGATGGGAATGAAAAGTACAAAGTTTTGTTAAGAAACTAAAAGTTAAACAATTGCTCAAACCAAAATACAGACTAAAATTGCAGAAGAGTGATTTAATTAATGGGAAGMTCCTGCTCTGTGATATGACAAGTAAAAAACCAAATCTAAGTGCTAGACCTGTTGTTTCATGTAAATAGAACAATGAGAGATGAGAGTTCAACCATGAAAGCCAGGAAATAGAATTAGGGGAGAACCAGAGTGAAAAACTGGAAGGAAACAATAGAACACAAATGAAAAGTAACACATGCTAGAAAATCTCATTTAATAATTCCTGTATGCTGCCTACAATTATATAAGTATAAACATACACCATTAAAGCCTGAGAGTAGTTCTTTGAAAATAACAGGAGGAGGAAGAAGCCAACTGCAGTCTTTGACTCACAAGATTCCTCTGAACCATCAGCCTGGTGCATCCATGAAACAAAGCAAAGAACAAATTGAGATGTGTGTCAGGCAAGAAATCTCCAGTARGACTGTGACAGAAATGTCATTTTATAAGGCATTAGAGAGATTTGATTTGGAAAATCAACAACAATTCTTATCACTTAGGTTAAAAAAAAAAAAAGACTTGCAGGCCATGTAGACAATTTTGTTTTCAAAAAGAGGGCAAAAGAATTGAGCTGCCAAAATGAAGTGTTGCCATGGTTATAACTGAAGGTGCTCTGGGCTGCTGTTCATCTTGGGGTTGCAGCATTAAAGCACCATGAAAGAACTGTCCTCTACTAAACTCAGCAGCATCACCAGCCAAGCCACAAAACATCACACACAGGGATGTGAGCTACATACAAATATACTTTGCTGGTGTTTTTTTGACTTAGAGTGGATAACTATATCACTGGCTATAATTGCTGTTCCCTTCTAAATCTCTGATTTACCTTCAACCACTTATTTGATGTAATCAGTCCTTAAATAAATGCAATTTGCTTCATTATTTTTTCATGCACAAAATATGCACAAAACGGCTTCACACAGAGACCAGAAGATGCAACAGCTCTGCATTAGGAGACTTGGCATTGGCAGGACTTTAAACCTGTGCAATTCTCAGTGACAAAAAGAACATGTTTGAGGTTTGAAGACTTCTAAAAAGCTCATATTTTTCTGAGCATGGACAACATTTGAAAAACTGCTGCAAGTCTCTTAAACTTTCCAGTTCTCAGTTTCCTTGTCACTTAAATGGAGTTACAATTTATGACAAATTTTCTGGCTCCAGTGGGTCTTTACTTATGCTCAGAATTATAATTCAGGGTTATATTCAGGGTTCTGAACAATGATTAATGTTTCAAGAAAAGAAATAATTGCCAAGTATTATTAATTTAATTTCTCTACAGTATTTATAGACATTTTTCATAATTCTGAATCAGAATCTCTTTTCATATAGAAAAAGCTTTGCAGGAGACAGAGGTAATGACACACCTCACACACATACCTTCTTAATGTATGCAAATTATTGTGTTTTTAGAAATTACACACAGCCACTGCAATCTTACAAACCCCTGCAAATTAAAATGAAAGAAAATTACTTTAAAACAGCCYTGTTCATTGAGCATTTATCTTTCTACCAGACAAGAATATAAAGTAAAAAGAAACTCAGAAGAGCCAGAGGCATGAGCMGAACTTCTTATCACGACAAATGATCCAACTACTTATGAGATGCTAGTTCTGAAAATCAATGAATAGTGACAACATCTTTTAAGAAGATTGCAGCACTTAATATTAAGTTTTCTTATCTGCCTAGGGACCAAATCCTGGCTCTTGGTAAAATCACTAAGAGTTCTGCTCATGCCCCTAATGAGAGCACGACCAAACCTCAAGAGCCTGATTTGAAGGCGTTTGAGCTTTCCTGAGCTGAGAACAAGTTCAAATTAGTTGCATCACACTATGGAATAAAAATCTTCTGTCTCTTTTTGTCTGTGCATGCATGTATGAAGGAACGCTCAGTTCTGGAAAATATCATATTTTTTTGGTGCAAAAAGCTGACATTTTGAACAGAGAGGGGAACTGGCTCAGCAGTCAGTTCAGCTCYCATTTGACAGCCAATAGCTTTTTGCCACTTTTAGCAGAGAAAAGTGCCACAGTTTATTGTTTATTTCACACACAATTATRATCTGCAGAAGCTTTGCTTTTGGTGTGGTAGATCTGATTTTATGGGAGGAAGATGTGTGTCTGGATTCTGTTCTTGTGAATTCTCTGTTTATGCATGGATAATATAATCTGAAATGCTACCAAATTCAAAGAAYTAACTTTCTATAGTTGTATACTTATGGCACAATGAACTACTTGCTTTATTTTCAGAAGGCTCTTTGAGAACTTTGAGAATTAATTGGAGAAAAACTTTTCCAGTGAAGACAGCATTGCTTGAAGCCATGGAGGAATCACAGAGATGCTTCTTTGTGTGAACTGCTGTAGAGTGAAAACTCTATTTAATTTGCCTGATGTTATATAAGCAAGATCTATTTTAGAAAGGCTACAATCTTTTAGYATGCAGTACAACATAAGAGAAATACAGAATGATTAAAGAGGGATCACTATTTTGTAAACAAGTTGTGARCATCATTACAGCCTTTGCAGAAATTAAAAGGTTATATTGCTCTACAGAGTTTTGGGGAGGATGTTACATAACTGCTCAGTGCTTTCACTCTCTTTGTCAGTCTGTGTATCTCTCTTGCTGCATCTGCACAGAACTGATTGGAATATGAAGTGATTTTTCATGCTTTCTCTCTTTTATAGCCATGGCAGGGTCTCTGTAAATGGGTGCTCTGTGCAGTTCAGGGGTCTGGGTAAAAGATTGCTCCTGGCTTAAGGACCATGAAATGGGCATGGATGTATGTAATTGGTTGGTTTGCATGCATAAAAATGCAGMTCAGAAACTGCTCTGGTTTGTGCATCATTCTCTGTCCTCAGAGAGGCTTTTTATCCTTTGTAACTTCCTCCTGAGGAGTGCCCCACATGCATTTCTTAACCACATACCCTGAAGCAAAGAGAGGTGCCCARGAAAGGATGGGGATCCTGGGAAATGCTGAACAGCTCCGAGTTTTCCAGGAACTCCTTTACTACATAGGGAAATTCTGCAGAATTTTAGGATTGTTTTCTTTCACCAGAACAGCCTCCACAGCCTCCTGTGCATTCTGAAGCTGATATCAGGGTATCTGGGTGGGGCTGGGCTGCTGCAGACATAGAAGTGTGTGTGAGGAGCAGAGTKTGCTGTCACTAAAGGCAGGCTGCATTACAATCTGGCTGGTGACCCAGTGTATGGAACAACTGCTTGCCATGTACCATATGCTTGTTTCTGGAAGCTCAGTAGCCAGTGGAAATCAGAGATCAGAAACTGTCATTTTGAAAGAGCAGAGAGCAATTGAACACTACCCGAGGCTGGTTCACCTGAGGACTTTGTGCTTCCACTCCTTCAGCAGCTGAATTCCCAGTGCAGCAGGCTGAAATGCCACATTCCTGCTCATGTCAGTGGGAATTATGTGTGCAGCTGTGAGAAGCCAGAGTTACAAATGTGGCTTTTCAGTGTGGGCTTCTGGGTTTTGACGTTTTTAAGCCTGATTTTGTATCCATGGACAAAGCTGAGATTTGTTCTGCATGAGTTTCAAAAGCAAGGAAGTAATATCCAGGGGCAAAGAGATCTTAAGAAGAGCCAGGAAATTGCAGTTCCATCCTGGCTCTGTCACTGATTTGCTGCTGTGTGACTTTTAGAGAAGACATCCAGCCTGAGATCCAAGTGAGTGCATTCACCTGAGCCAGTGATCCCAGCTCCCTGCACAGACTGAACTCACACAGGCACTGGGTTTAGGGCATAATTCATTTCTCCCTGAGGCAGATATCTGAACGTTACTGATTTCTCACAGAAATAAAAGGGTGCTTTAGCAGGAGTCCAAAGGTGTTTAAAGAATCACATCCCAGCTCATACAAAGTACATGACATCCATACAACATCCATGATCAGTGAAGATCAGCTTGGTTAAATCAAAGGAATTTTCAAAAGGAAAAAGAACACTTCATTCTTGAATTTCCAGTGCTTGGCTGGAATATGCTGTAGCATATTTCTGTAATTAAAATGACTAACATTGCAGAAATAGTGATTTTTAATTTTTTATTCAGAGGCAATCATTGGACACTTACATTCTTTATCATCTAGGGCACTAGGTAGTCAATTTTATTAATGCACAACAGATGTAACCTGCCACCAAATTGGAAKAGCTACATTTTGCACTCATTTTGTCCAGCTAAATAAGATTTATGGGAACAGGGAATCAGATGTTTACATTATTGAATATGGAYGGATTATGAAAACAATTTCCAAACTGATTAACAAATGAGTGCAATACAATGAGTAATATTTTATKAGTGTCTGTGGTTTCAGAATGCAATTCTCAAATTCCTGGCATCCCCAGTTGTTCTGGGGAAAATTGCCTAAAAAARTAGGAACTATGAATCAAGAGATTCATCTGATTGCATGTCCTGTATTGGTGAAATCCYCTGTGGCACAGCTTGTCCCATAAGGTTTGTGTAATGAAAATAAGAAAAGTTTCCACAACCTCATCATTTCCCAAATTTATAGGGACTTTACAAGTTGTGTGGCATATGAATATTCAGAGCTTTTCCCCCAATGTGTCAGAATATGCWATGAATTATTTATAGCTGTAGACTRAAGTCTTGTCCTTTCAGCTTTGGAAATGTATGCATCAACACAGACGTCTCCATTTCCTGCTGCTGAAACTCCATCCTAAACATCCTTTGTTCTAAATTGCCAGCCCTGCTGAGGAGGCCCAGGACACCAACATWYACAKRCACTTGGTGATGTTATAATTGGGGTTGCCAAAAGGAAGTTTAATGCCTCCCACAAATGGTTATCTGCAAAACCAGAATCCTTCCCATGCTTGGTCTCTGCAGCAGAGACTATTTGTTATTTATATATGCTATTTTCATATATATATATATATATGAAATTGAATATGAAATGTGATATTATATATGTATCACATATATATAATATATATGTTATTTTCAGCACACAGAAATTGGGCTCTAAAGCACATTAAGCACCATGGCAAATATTGCTGCTGTCTGGGTGAAGTTTCCACATTTGTTGCTCTCCCATCAGACATGAACTGAAGTGTTTTATTACATTCTTTTCTTTGCTTCTAGAAACATGTTTCTGTTTCATACATAGAAATTCCTGTCTCAAGAGAGTGTTTAAGTGGGAGGTATTTGTGTGTGTGGAAATAGATTGATGCCACGCTTTACAACTGAGCTTGGTTGTAATAGGCAGCTGTGACAGTATGATTCTAATAAGATCCCACTGAGAATAGTCCTGGCCTTTCCAGTTGCTCCTGGAGAATTATATGGGTTGTACCATATTTTATTCTGCATTTAATGTTGGAGTTAATGAAAGTTTCCTTTCAAAAGAATTTGTCATAGACTTGTTTACAAAGAAAAATAGGAGGGAACTAGGATGACCCAGGAGTTTTCTTCCTTAAATAAATTTAACATAAGCTTTGTTACAATAAATTCCAGTGTGCATAAATTACCTGAGCATCCGTGGACTTTTTTCTGGTTATCTCACCATGCAATATTGTATTTAACAGACAGTGGTTTATTTTTAATTAATGCAGAAACCTGGTAGGCATTGCTGGGATCACAGTTTTATTCTGATACTAGGAAAGAACAGAATCATCTCAACAGACTAGTAAATAATTGTTTAGTTTAAGACACAAATGCTGATTTCAGGTGATTTAAAGGYGGTCTATTTTCATTTAAAATTAAATCGGTTGAATTAGGATGAAGCCTTTATGTTATTATTTGAATTACTGAGAGTGTGACTGCAGTCTAACCTGAAGGCTCAGAACCCACAGGTGGATGAAAAGGATGACTGGAATGTTTTCTGTTGGCACWGTTGGGATGCTGCTGTGGGATGTGCAGTGAGCACAGGCTCTGCCTGGCTCAGCCCATGGCAGGAGGAGGCCCTGGAGCCATGGCCAAGCCAACCCACCTGGATTTCAGCTGGGGAAATCCAGCTCATCTACACCTCACCCAGGGAGTGAATTCCATCCCAGGTCAGGGGACATGAAGAGARAAGTGCCCCCAGTGAGGACACACGAGGCTTGTTCTGCCAGGCTCTTCCCCTGGGCATTGCCCAGACTGGGAGGAAGCAGCTGGAGCTCTCAGGGAGGATTTCTGTGGGTGTTGCTGGACTTTTCCCTCTGAGAGCAGGGCAGCAAGGAGAAGTCCTGTACCAATCAGCCCAGGAGGAGCAGCTCCAGCTCCTGCCACACGCTGCTGTGCCAAGCMAGGCTTCAGCCTGAGCAAGTTCTCTTGCTTCCCTGTCCTTCTCCTCCATCCCACTGACCAGCTTGTTCCCAAGGAGAAGCCAGGAAGAGCAGGGCAGATGTGCCCCAGCCACACCTCCTGGCTTGTGCTACAGAACAGAGGAAGCTGCTGGAGAAGGGAGATTCATAATCTTGGAGGTTTTGGAACAATTTTACCAGAACTGAGAAAGAAGAAGAAGGTTTGTGTGGGAAAGCTCTGACACATATAAAATTTGAGATGTCTGGAGGATCACAGCAGCTTCCTTTGGAGTTACCCGTAGAATCTGAAGATTGGCTTAGTGTTTTCTGCTATGTGCATGTTCCAGTTTTAGCTTTCTGCTTAGAAAATTCTTCYTACAATATACTTACTCCCTCTTCTCACTCTTTCTCCTCAGGTTTGGAGTTTTTTCTGTTTAGAAGTGCTAAATAAGGACAAAACTGCTGAAATATAATTTGTATTTATGAAACTGCTGCAGTATGAGGGGCTCAGTGGTGTGCACAAGGATAAGTAACAGTTTGATGAAGAGGAAGAAATCTGTGATCAATCTCTGGCATAAGGAAACCATTCCAGTCTGACTTGTGCATTAGCCCATCTGAAACCCTAGGAAAGTACAAAGGAAGTGTTATATATGAGAATTCTGTACTCAATGAATTTAGTTGTTATTGCTTCCAAATTGATTATTGGCTCTCCAGCTGAGATTGACTGGAGTTCAGTGGCTGGAATAACATACATCTGACAAAGAAAGAAAACTGAAATAAAAAACTTTGAGACCTGAGAAAACCTGCACTGGTAAGTTTTATTGGTACAATTTCTGTAAGGTGATTGTGAGGTAGGTGTTATCTATTTGCCAGAGTGAGGAGAGAAAAAAAGAAATTCTGCATGCCTAAATGTTCACTTTCCTTCTAYTTCATGCTTCAAATAGGGTAATTTAGGTTCAAAACTCAGTGTAAACAAGAGGCCACATCCAATCAGAAAAGGTTTCCCTGTGTGAGATTTTCTGTAGGCTGCAGATCAGGTTGCCAGCTCCCAGCTGGGTGTTTTTGAGCAGGATCAGAACATTTGCAGTGCCTGTGCCTGTGAGGGTTTGGGCTGTGGGAGGTTCCCTGTTGGCAGCAGGAAGAGCCAGCAGGGCTGGGAGCATCTGCAGGAGGGTGGGCAAGGCTGGTGAGCAGCAGCCTGCTCCAAGTCAGCTCATCCCAACAGGGCAAGGCTGCTCTGAGTCAGAGTCCAGCCACAGGAGGCAGTGCCTCTGTAGGACCCCTCCTTACCAACCCACTGAGGTGATGCTCAAATAACAGAACTTCCACCCTCAGACTCCCTCTCTTTCCAGAGAGGTATGTGCTTATTTGATATTTTGTTATCTAATACCCAGTCTCACATCCCAGTCTCTGTAGTTAACAAAAAAATCAGGTTTAAAGACAAAGTTGTTCACTTAAGYCTTCTTAATATTAACAGTGTCTGAATTAAATTACAGAATTTCTAAATAAGTTATGCAACTGCAGGATTTTAGTTTCAAATTCCAGTATCTTAGAGATACTGACTTTTTCTGAAACAATTGCATTTATGCTTTCAATAGAGAGGAGGTGCTCTGTGTGCTCTGAACCTCAGCCAGGACCCAGTAGATTCTCTTATGAAGAAGGATCTTTTTTGCTTCCCTTGAGCCAAGGCATCAAATRTATATCAGATGGGATGGATGACTGTAGCAAAATGGTTTCTCTATCTTTTTGCTTTGACTGCTGCAAGACACAGGTAAGAGAGGGAGGGCAGGGCAAGGAGACACATTCAAAGTGGATAAAAGTAGAGTTGAAACTTCAACAGGGGCGTGACCAGGCCAAAATCTGTTGAAAGAAACACATGTGTGCATAGGCCTGCAGCTGGAACAAGTTGTCACAGGTCAATTTTCATTTCAGTATGTGACAGATTAGTGCAGTTAGGCTGATGGTCCCAGAAACATCAGTGCCTTCAAGTTCCTACACCCACAGGTTTGTTTGCATTGGCCCAATATGATCCCAAACTGGACAGAACTCAAGTATTTCATTTGTGTCATATGGAAAGAATGTTTGTTTCCATTATGTCTTCCACAATCAYACATCTCACTAAAAACCTCTAGATTTGTCAGCACGCTTTAAGTAACATTTACCTTTTGTTGGCACAACTGAGTGGAGTTTTCCAAGGTTCTGCAGGTGCAGCTGGAAGCAGGAGTTGTCCATCAGGATGCTTGGTCCCCCAAGGGTGTCCTGCTGTGGCAGGAAAGAAGCCAGAAAATGGTGAAATGAAGGCAAATAAGCTTGTCTGTCAAATAAATGACACTTGCTATCCATGCTTGGGAACCAGACTTTAAGCTCTCATCCTCTTTGCTGCTGATCTCTTAATTTCTGATAGTTTGACAGATGGAAAGGTCACTGTGCACATTTTATTTAAGAGGTTCGTGCCATGGTAGCTCTTCTGCCAAGGGTAATAATGCTGCATTAAGGAATCTGTCAGAAAAAACAAATCTGCCTYATTTATAATTAGCTGAGTTCTAATTATTTCTCCTAAATGGGCAGTCAGATAATCATGTGTAAACAGAAAGTAACCACGGAACTGCAATTACTACACAGTGGATATTTCCCCCCAAGCTGTATAATACTTTCAGGCTTTGCCATGGTACACAGCAAAATCACTCAAATTGGGCAGACCACAAACCTGTCCAAATTTTAAATCATCCATTTTTCCCTGTCGTGCAAAGAAATGAAGGGTTCCTTTYCCACACTAATTTACCTCAAGCACTTTTTGTCATGGGAAATGGATCACCAGTGCACAGATCTGGGACTAATAACTGTGAAAAAACCCCTGAGTTTYATCTTCAGCTCCTGGTGGGTCTAATAGACCCAAGCACAAGTGAAACACAATAAATATCAGAAAAAAGATTTTTGGTTAAAGGAAGATGACTGAAACACCTCATGTACTTAGTGAAGGTTTACAACAAATATTGCACTGGAAAATTGATGAGCACCTGAAAAACTGATACCAGCTGTAATTGATTCCTCCTGAAACCTGGCCTCAGTGATTACAAGTGTGACATCCAGCAGTGAGGTGTCTTTTTGAGTTGCCCATGCACCCTCTCCCTGCTGCTAGAAGTGGACAAAGCTGCCTGTCCCTTCTGGATTTCACATGAACGCGATGTAAAGTTTGTCACKAGCCTTCTGCAGTAGATTTTAGTGGTAGRMGTTTAAATGGACAGAGTTAAAAGCRTCCTTGATGGGGCTGCCCAGYGAAATCGTGCAYGGACACAGCAGAGGTACCTTGGACAGCGACTTCTCCTCCGGCCGTGTGCGAGGGAGGGAGGAGGCGGCTGGGGAGGATCCAAGGTTGCACAGAGCCAGGCAAAGCAGGAGCATCACTGAGGGATCAAATGAAGGCTGCTCGTTGTGGGAATTGTGTGAGAGACACTGTCTGTTCTTTCAGCTCTTGCTTCCAGAGCCTCAGGTAGAAATATTCCCGCAGAGGGAGCTGAGAAACCCTTTTTGTTGTTCACCAGCTCTCAGGTGCAGCCCTCACGTGCAGACTCACCCAAAGGCTCCCAAAGGCCTTTCCAGTGCAGTGAAATTTCCATAAGGGAGGTTCTTGAAACTAACCCTGTTTCAGTTCTTGGAACTGAGAAAAAGTGACAGCTGMATGCATTTAAATTCCTGTCGGAAGGGGTGGAAAGTTTGCAAATGGTAAAACCCTTTTAATTTCAATACATTTATACTGTAATAATGGCATAAATAAGCCTCTTCAAAGGATTTAGGGCAGGTAGCTGAAAAAACATCCTGTCATTTACCTTTGATGAGAGCTTCAAGGCAAATAATAAAGGAGCAGATGAAGCCTTCTGTGGCAAGTTGYGTTTTCAAACATGTCCAAATAACTTCTTCAGTTCCAGAGTGCTAAAAGCAAAAGCAAATCATTAAAAATAGAGAAGGTGCTTCCAGATTAAAAGGTCAYGCTATCCCAAAATTTCTCTTGAGAATTGCAAATGGATAAATTAATGGTTCCATTTCCAGTGGCTTATCATCAGACTTTATCCACAAGYAGTGAAAATAAAAATAAAAAMCAGAAGAATGTAATTCTTTCTTKCTTGCTTGCTTGCTTCTTTCTTTCTTGCTTGCTCTCTCTTTCTTTCCTCCTATGTCATCAGGTGAGTTTGCAAATTAAATGTAATGATTGACTAGTTAGAGGCACAAAGAAATACAGCTAGAAAATGTAAGTGAAGGAAAATAAATATGTTGAATTTGATGAGGCCATGACTACACAAAAATTTCAGTAGGATATGAAAGAAATCCTGAGGAATACCTGAAAGAGGTCTGATATGGCTCAAGTTACAGAGAGGAGAAACAAGCCTCTTGTCAATAAGAGCCAGATTTTGRGATGATTTAAGATAAGATATCCCTGCTGTTTAATGCAGAGTTCAGTGCTGCAGTGATTCAAGCTGTGCTGTACAATCTTCAGTGTAGCTTTAGGCAGACTCTCAGATATCCAAATAATAACAGCCAGAGGTGATCCAAGCCCAAGGATAGTTTTAAAACTATTCTTATTTCCTCCCWAAGAGGCAGCACAGTTTTAATTCCTGAAACCTGGGGAGGGATTCAGGGAAGACCAGGCCAAGGAAATTTTTCAGTAGGGGATATTTTAATCACCAGCTGTAGAGCTCTAACATATCACTTCTCAGAGGCATTTAATAAAAACAAACAACCCAGTTACTAAAGTAGGAGATGTACTTAGGAGAGATGAAAGGAAGTMATGGTTTGGGCCATTGCTGCTTTTTTAATGTATCACATTCAGTTCAGCAGCCCATGAACTAATTACTCTCCTAATGATGTTGTGAAAATGAACAGGAAGTTAATTATGGACAGTTAGTCAAATTCAAAAAGGTCAGAACAGGAAAATGCATACATGAAAATGCAAATCCATTCAGGTTGAAAAATCAGCCAAGAAAACCAAATTATTCTTGAGACAATGCTGTGTTTTAAGAACTTTAGGCACTTGGTTGCAAGGGAACTACCCCAACATGCAAAATCAGGTATGTCACTAAGTGTCTTCCTGATTCAGGTCATACAGAAATACAATGCAGAAATATAATCAAAATGTTTTGATTTCAGCAAGAGCTGTTTAGTCATGTGAACTGTGCTGATAGGAGGTGGAAGGTTTTCAGAAGAGGAGTGTTCCAAAGGGCAGTAATTGCTGTCATTACCAAATTTAATCCTGAACCTTGTATTTGTGTTCCAGAAATCTTTCATTGGAGGGAAGGATGGGGCTGTTTTACAGAAGAGTAAAATCAAGCTTTTGATTTGAGCTTATTGGGAGAGAGACTGTGGGAAAAATTTTTTCCTGCATGACTTTTTAGCTCTTTCTCCAGTCAACAGATATTATTCTTATGCTTTGGAAATWGTTATTATTAAATATAATAGAACTTGTTCTTACCTTAGTTCTGCCTCTGTGGTTCCAGACTTCTCCTGCTGGATTCACAGGAGTAAATTAAAACTGTATTTGCAACAGTATATTTTAAATCTGTATTCATACAGCTGAAATGCTGAGTAAAATCCTTGCTCAATCAAGACCACAGAGACTTTTGCCAGTGCTTTTAGTTTATTCAGGATCCTGTCCCCTGTCACTGCTGCAGAACTGCACAGAATATCCAGATGATCCAAGGTCCTTTCAATTGTGGAACTGAAACCCAAACACTTCACCCATTTCAGGACTAAGGAAATGTGTTTTTCCCCTGCTAAAGTTTCCCATTCTATGGATGGCTCTATTTTAATACAGAGAGCTTTGTGTCATTCCATGATTGAGATGGGTTTATTTGCAATTTGGGTTCATTGGGGGTTGCTTTAGGCCCCTGAACATGCCTGTAAATGATTGCATCCATTTGCAGAGAAGCTATCTATTCCTGGAAGAAACATTTGCAAGAAAGATTAACCAGTAAAAAGGAGTTGTGTTGTTTTTCCCCCTTTTATGAGCCTTCATTTCCCACCTTTTATGGACAARGCATTTAAATTTAGATATTGATGAAAAATTACAGTCTCCTCCTGAAGATACCAAATGTCAATTAATTCAATTTTGTTACAACACTGATTTRTGTTCTGAAAATGAGTCATTTTCCATTTAGCTATAGAATACTTCACTTTCCACTTCAAAGAAAAGAAATAGTTCAGAGTAAATATTATCTTACCTTTAAATTTTTTAAACTCATGCCACATCTTGAACTATGAAGTTATTTCATCCATTTTCTGAATGAGGTCTATCTTGTAGACATATCTGCACAAGGTACATCATAAAAATATTAAACCCAGTGAAAGATTAYACAGCATATAAAATACAGTATTCTTTTTATGGCTGGCTTGGAATCTGCARTCAGCCAAAGCATCATTAGCTATCTCAAAGTCTTGGGCATGTAGCTGATGAAAAGCTGAAGAAAGGAATTAAATTTGGGGAATTATTTTATTATCTTGTATCAGCTTTGATAGATTATTTTCCTGTAGAATTTAAAATAATTGGGGGGGGGGGGAAATCCCATCTCTGAGCTGTTAAACAGCATTTTCCTTGATCCGCTGACATTTTTTCTTATCATTAGTAAGAGACAGGAAAACAAAACCCCCCAGATTGCTAATTTTAATTTGTAGCCCAGTCACACCTTCCCTTCTTCTATCTCTAATTATTTCCCCCCTCTCTTGAGTTGTTTTGGAGTTTTAATTTTGGCTTTTTTTTTNGGGAATCCCATATCTGAGCTGTTAAACAGTGTTTTCCTTGATCCTCTGACATTTTTTCTTATAATTAGTAGAGACAGGCAACCAAAACCCCCCAGATTGTTAATTTTAATTTGTAGCCCAGTCACACCTTCCCTTCTTCTATCTCTAATTATTTTCCCCCTCTCTTATGTTGTTTTGGAGTTTTCATTTTGGCTTTTTTTTTCCTCTGGTATGATTTTATTCTCTTTTTTGTGTATTAAAATCCCTGCTTAAGGCAGGGAACACTGTTTAGCACCACTGAGTACTAACCCAGCCTCCTCAGATCCTGGCTGTTGCACTCTCAGGTGTTATGCAGGAGGGACTGAAATTCCTACATTACAGAGGAGTGGATCATTTTGATCAGCTGCTTTTCCTTTCCCACAGGTTSCTCTGATCTTTTTTCTTTGGGACATGAGAGCAGCCCCCTCTGTAGATTCTTTCCACACCTCTGTTGACACAGGGGATGCTGTTGGAGTGCAAATCCATCTGTTTGGTCTGGGSAGACCACACTGAACCAGACACCCCTCTTGTTTTGTTGGTTTGGTGCTTGTGCAAAAGCTCTGATCCCTGAGAGAAAGATTCAGAGAGCCTGTGCTCTGATATTTAGCAAGAGTCACTTCCAAAGATCMAAGAATCATGGAATAGCTCGAGCTGGAAGGGACCCACAAGGCTCAATTTATCACAAGGATGTATTGTTGTTGGTTTATTGCCTGTGTGTGCTTTTCTAACAATGCACTTAATTGTATGRCTTTAAATGTATTGAACATTCTTGATGGGAAATTGTACATTGTGAATATAAATCTCTGGGTGGATTTAAAACAACARTTGTGTTTCTTTACTTATTTGAATTCTACCCGGGCAATTAAAAATCCAGTGTCCGAAAACAATTCAGAGTCCTTTTATAACATGAACTTTGGGAGTCTGGCTCAGCTCTAACAAGCACTGAGGTTCTCTTTTGGAGAACCTCAGTGGTGCTGGATTCTCCTGCTCACTGGCCCAGCAGGGAGGTCAGGAGGGCACTCAGCATCTCTCACTGCATCTGGACACAGATTTTACAAAGACAGGCCACAAAGAAAACTGACTGGGCTTGAATCTGCTGAGGAACCCCAGCACCCTCTTCACTCTGTTTTTCCTTCTACTCTAAATCATGTTGGAATTTGATCTGAATGCTGATGACTAACATAGCTGAAAAGTTCATTACCTTATAAGAACAGAAAATCACACCAGATTGTTTAACTCCATTAATCAGAAGTAGCTCTCACAACAGATTGAGGAGTGTTAGAACAAAAAAGGGTGTCCTCCCTGCATGTATCTCTCCTGCAGTGCAGCATGCAGATGGTCATCTTYAAATCTCACTTCTTCAGCTCTCAGGGAGTCCAAAGTGAAGACCCAGGCTTTGCAGTCTCTGATCAGGGCATGGCAGCTGCCAAGGTGGAGCCTTGGTTACAGCAGCTGTCCCCAAGCCCTGAAAGAGGGAGCTGAGAACTGAGTGAGAACCATCCTCAGTGCTCTGCTCTGGAAATCACAGCATGTAAAAAACAGTTGTTTTATGCAGTAACTAAAGTTTCCTTCATTTCTGGAATAATGGATTTTACTCAGCTGAATTCTTGTGAATTTCTCTAACTCTCTTCCTTCCTCCTCCCTCAGCTCCTTGCTGAAAATCAGTTCCAAAGAGGAAAAGCAGACCTCTGCATGACACAGCTGAGTTATTTTCCTTTCCTTTCAGATTTGCACTAAAAGCTCATCAGCATTACAAAAGTTCCCTCTTTCTTAAGTTGTGGGCTATAACTGTGGCCACGAACCCCAGGTGGATCTCTGACATTCCAGTATGAGGAACACAAGTGCCAAATGTTCTCCCCAGACAGGTGAAGGCATTCTGTGCACTGGAAGCTCTGCTGTGCCTGGGTCAGGTGCTCTGAGGATATTTCCCAAAAGAGAGAGGGACACAGAGCAGGGAAAAGCCTTGTGCTGTTTGGSTGTGACACTTCACACACACCAGGTGAGATCCTGCTTCTCCTCTTCCCTGCCWTTTGTGGCAGCAGCTCTGAATGACAGCTCTTACAGTTTGATGCAGAAACATTTTGCTGGGGAAATAGGTGCTGTAATCTCTGTTTAAATTCAGTGTTATGGCTTTATGCCCTTGGCTGCTCCTCTGGCAGCCGCTGGGGCTKAGCTGATTGATTTCCCAACTGGTGAGCAGGAGTCTGTAGAGAAGRCATTGATTTCTGTAAAGCTGATCATATTATGTCCTAGGATAATAAGCAGCTTAATTCAGGTTTTCAGAGGTATTTATGAATGAAGCTGGGRTCTGTGTCACCACAGCCCCCTGCCATCAGTTGTCTTGTACAGAGGGCAAATTTCTCACCTCTGTTTTTCTCTTCAGTATTTTGACATATCTTGGGAAAACAGGCATTGTTATCTGGATTCAGGGAGGATTTTTATTCCTAGTTTGGCTTCCTATGCAGCCCCTGCTTTTTTCCTCCTCCCTGCCCTTCCCCTCCCTCTTCCCTCTGTGCTCTTGGTGTGCCTGGATGTGCATGAATGTGTGAGTGAGAGGGCACGACAGGGGTGACAGATGATGAAGTAATTGCTCTCTTTCCCCTTCCCTCCCTTTCGTCCTCTCTTCTCCAAACATTTTCTAAAAAAGCACCAACATGTGACAGTGTGTATTTATTCTCTCATCCTGCCTGTTCAGTGAAGCCTTTGGGGTGTGCYTAATTTCCTTGTTTTGATGCAGATTTTCTTGTATTCTGTATATTACTGCTCCAGAAGGCAGCACTGGAGCAGTTCAAGGTTTCCCTGAGCAGAGGGAGCAGGGTCGATCAGTGCCCTGACATTGATACACTTTGATTTTAAGGGCAGACCTCACGAGTCCTTGTGCTTATAAAAACAATTCTCCTTTAGTATAATTTCAGACTCAGCTGTTTTTTTATTATCTGTGTCTGGCATCAGTGACCAGAGTGGGGAAGAAATGGAAAAAATGGAAAAACGATGGAATGAAGTTGCATTTCCTTTGAATTTCTCACAGTGGACTGCTTTCAAAAGRAATACAAGGGAAATACAGCTGCAGATGATGACAAAGGAAATCAGATYTGTTTAAACACAGCTGGAAACAATGCTGGAGATGAAGACAGTGCTTTGAAATAATTTTTATGGTCAGTAGCTGCATAAGAACTTTCCAAATGAATTCGATTTTCTCTCAAGCAGAAATGCTTTGTGCAGTAACTTTTGGGAACATTTGCAGTATGTCTGGAGACTGATGCGATTGTTAATAATACTGTTGCCTTCTGCTTCTTGTTTTATCAAAAAAAAAAAAAAAAGCAGGCATGTTGTTCTCATAGCAGTCTGATAAAGTAAAGAGTTTCCATTTGTCAGAGTTTCTTTTCTAACCAATCATATCCAATTCCCCTCTTTGGACTGATTTTTTTTTTTCCTTCATGGCTCTTCACAGGCCTGATTTTATGATACCTATAAACAAATAACTCAAGCCTACTCCCTTTACAGTGCAAGGGAGAGAAACCCACAGTCTTACATGGGCTGAAGTTTTCTTTTGGTCAACCAAAATATTTTTTTTTTCCTTATGTACCATGGTTTTGTCTTGGKGAAAAAAAGAGTTCATATTTTGATAGCTTTTTATTTAAATTGCAATTACTGGCCATCAAGAATTTCAGGAAACTTTGTAGCTGACTGGGAAATACAGCAAAAGCAAAGGCAGAGTTGTGTATTTTATTTTAAATCTCAAACCCTTTTAATTCCAAATAAGTTTATGTGCTAGAAATATAAGCAGTCCTCAGCACAAACCTGGGTTGGAAGTATCTCATACCCCACTGGGCTGTGGTTGCAGAAGGACTCCCAGGACTCAGTTATTGATTTTTTAGGTCTTTTTGGTTTCATGCTAGGGAATGGATGAGGAATTGCCCAAATAGGTGGGGAAGGATCAGTGTGGCTGTGGTCATTTCTGTACCACTTCTGTGCTAAGGAGCTTATTCCTCACTGGCTAATCCTAATGAGGAAGAGTAAAATGCTATTAAGGCTTTGAGTAAATCTCCTTKTAGAATRAACCTCTGATGTGCCATTTGGATGGCAGTGGCAGGGATGTGAACTGGGAATGGGTTGGAATCCATAGATTCCTGATTTCCAGTGCCACCTGGACACCAAGAACAAACAGAATCTTGGTCAGTGCATTGGTTTCTCTCATCTCAGTCTCCCAGTTTGCAAGGGATAGTTTTCTCATTTCCCCTAATGGAGCCCTTGTGCAGAGGGAAATAAGTTGAGTGAAGAGGAGGAACAAAACCCTGTTGCTTCTTGTGAAATGTATCACAGATGAGACCAGACAGACAGCAATGTGTTATCTGAAAGGCTTTTATTCCTTGCTACCTCAGGGACAATTGAGCTTTAACACRTGCATAGCTGATCTTGACAGCATGTCTCTTTATCTATTAAGGATCATTTACACTGCAGGCTGGCTGAGAACTGTATTCAGGGGAGTGCAATTTCATTGCCAGAGCATTGATCAAAAGGATTTTCTTTTAATGCAAACAGACAAGGTACAGACTATATATGAATGTAAAATTGAGCTCTAGAACACTGAAGGGCTCCTTTTCTATTAGAAGATGAATTTGTTTCATTAATGAAGTGGTGAAGGATGTTTGAATTCTACTTTTCARCTTCCATCGAGGCAGTGCAGTAACCAGACACCTCTGTGTGTATGGAACCTGCTTATGTCAGTGAATCATTAAAAAATCATCAGCTTTTGACACTGAATTATTTGACTGCAGTGACAAGTCATTAAACCACAGTCCTGCAAATTATTGCTTGATTTTTTTTTCCCCCTCCTAAAGATGTACAATGAGCCTTAGAGGAAAAAGATGCTTTTTTTAGWCCTGGCACTAGAGTTGGCTCTAGGGTGAGCTGGGCTTGGCTCCTGTTTCTGCCACAAACTRTGGCAGAATTTTGATCCAAAACATCTAAACATCCCCTGTTCTTCAGTTTACTATTAAGTGAGAAGAATTGCATGGCTTTCTCCCCCTCTTCTGCATTTGGGAGAAGTGAGTGTCATTTGTTTGCTCATGGTCTGGCATGAAGAGTCTCAGGTTTGGGGGGTGCACACACAATGAAAAAAAATGCAGCAATAGTRACTAAATACAAATTTTCATTATTTGCACCATGACTTTCCATAAAAAGAAAACATTATTTTGTCTGACAAAGTTCTTTGTAATCAGATGTAATTACCTTCCTGGAATTCAGGAGAAGAGAAATTAGCTTTTCTATCTGACCTCTGAGAGGCTTCACTTCTTTTGATGTTTTCGTAATGCTGGGAAATCAAGTCCTGGAATCAGAACACCTCATTTGTCTCACAAAATTAGATTGGTTTCAGCACAAGCCAGTGAAGAACATCTGTGGCTACACACGATGTGCTGTTACTGTACCAGCCAAATGAGAGGACTCTACATGGTGTTTAATTTGRGAGATGCCTGTAGTGCAGTTGTAATAAAAAGTATGTGATAGTTTTGAGTACATGATGTACTTAACTCTTTTGCTGTAGCAACTGTGAAGCCCAAACAAGAGAAATTATTCTGTGAATGTTAGAGGGCTTCTTGTATTTGTGTTACCCCTGCACATCTGAGAATGTCTTCCTTTGGAACATTTGAATCTATTTAGTAATAAAATGATTTGATTTGTAGCTGCTTCAAGTCCTCCACRAAGGCCCAGCAGCAGAACTGTTTTATATCACTCCCTTCTGAAGTACACATGATCTCACTTGAGGTGCAAGAAATTTCCTCTGCCTTTCYTTTGTCTGGGAAGACACAAACCAGGGCAGAGGATCATGGGCTGGTGGTGATTATTTAATCCTTTGCAGCAGACTGTCAGAGTTGAGACTTTCAGAGGGTAATTYCTGAAGGGTACCATCAGAGATGCTCTTCAATATTTCATGGTCAGGGAAACAATCTGAAACCCAGGAGACTCAGGCACTTGCACTGTTTAAAGTCCTTGGACTTCTGTGACTGCTTTCAGAGGCAATTTAGGGACAGCCTATTATTGTATTAAAGGAATACACAAAGGCTTCAAGTTTTGGGGGATGCAACAGCCAGTTAAAAGAAACATGGAATGAAGAGAAGAAAAAAGTATGAAGAGACCTTTATTCATCACATGGTGGCTGTGTGGCTGTCTCACAAAACTTTGTGGGATGACCAGGAATACTTTAGTGAAGGTGAAAAATAGGTGGTGTCATTAAAAATTACTGGAGGCAAATGGGAAAGATTGGAGCATAGAGAAATGCTTCTAATTATGCTCATATTAAAGAATAGTAAAATTAAATGGACTGGGTTGAACTTTGGTGACAGTTTCTGGTAAAAGTACTGAAGCAAGTTTATAAAAATAGAGGTCAAGGAGCTCTGGTTACATCTTATGCAAGAGTGAATAGAAAATATGAACCTGTGACCTACTAAACCATGTGCATTAGGTAATRTATATCTATATCTGGTAGCTTAATCAGTGGCTTGGAAAAGATATATGGCATTTTTGTAAATTCAGTTTAAAGTGCACTTGGAACTGAAACTAAGCACTAAAGTACAGAACAAGAAGGGATAATAATGTTTTTAACTGTGCTACTGAAAGTTCACTGTGATTTTGGGGAACTAGACCATAAAATGACTGAAAATAGGTAATACCACATCCTTTCAGTTTCAGACATCTGATATCTACTGATATCTACTGATATCTACTGATATCTACTGATATCTACTGATCTACTGATATCTACTGATATCTACTGATATCTACTGATCTAATATCTACTATTTACTATCTATCTATATCTACTGATATCTACTGATCTAATATCTACTATCTACTAAATACTAATATCTACTGATCCCTCCCTAGGCAAAGAATGTGGTCAGGAATCTGTGATTAAAATCAATTACTGCCCAGGCAGCTTACCATGGGGAGGAGGGAAAGCCTTTCATTCTCTTAACTTGTGCATCTCATTTCATTCTCTTAACATTTGCATCTCAGGCAATGCACAGTAACTCAGCTGCTTCTGTCCTGCACTATATTCAAAGTTACTGTCAAAGATATGTTGTTAAAGCTTTTTTCCCCATATTTTTCTGAAGTGTTATTAAATTGTCTTTACTTTGGTAAATTCTTTCTGAACTTAAAAAAAAAATTTGATGAAGAATAAACAAGTTTGCATTGATAATTTTGCAAAATCTGTGACTTAAAATGCCTGCTGTGTTATGTTTTCTCTAGATGGATCAGTTAAGTCTTTCATGCTTAGAAGGTTTGATTCAGATGGAAGTGGAAAGGATATCCAGAATGTGTAAACCAAAATTGTATCACACATTTGTGTCATCCTGATGAATTGCTTTGAAACAGTCCCCAGTATGATCTCCACAAAATGTATTTCCAGAAGTTTGGGATYTTTAAATGTCACAATCTTCTCCAGTCTGGGGAGATAACTGAATCATACCTGTTATTTATGGTCAATTTTCTCTTTTTGACTTCTTTCTGAATTGAATTCAGACAAACTAGATTAGCTTTTGGGATTTCAGGTGTTCGTAACTCCTGTTGACCAAGATCCTTGTTAATTGGATCATAAGTTACATAGATTTTCTGAAACTGGAGAACAACACTTCTTGCCATCCTAGTAGGTACATTAATAAATACCTATCTGTTTATTGAAATGCTGCATTTAAGTGGTAATCCTAAATCCAATTCTATAACAGGCTTTTCATATTAGAATTTCCTTGTGAATGATTAGAAGCTGATCCTTGGTCTTCTCAGATGTTGTGTCTGTGGTGTGTAAATTATCCCACGTGGCACAGACTGATTTTTAATTGACACAGAACTATGAGCTGAATATCCATCCCTTTGTTTTCAGCATTTAAAGTTGAAATTCTCTGTACACTTTCAAGTTCCTGCCACTTCCATGTCTATTGRGGCTGAAACCTTGGCATCAGTGCCAACAAACCTCTTTCCCAGAAGGATGAGAGTGAAGAAGTTCACCTGTACTCTCATGGCTTTGTAAAGGCAGTATCACAACTGTCTGTGGGATGAAATCCTCAGGGTTTTGTTTTTCTCCTTTCTTAAAAGCCCCTGGGGCCTTGTGGCCACAAACAGAAGACAAGAAATGTTGTGCCTGAAGTTTGGCTTCAAGTCCATCTGTGCTGATGTTTGAATGCCTGTGCCAGTGAAGATGGAGATGGATTGTCACACAGGCAGGGTTCTGGAGCTTGCAGCTCTCTGACAGGAATTCTGTTAATTGGGGTGGGTGAGAACAAGCAGGGCTGTGAGAGCAGGAGGGGATGGCTCAAATGAGCAGGGGAAGGGCTCAGTGGTGTGAGGGTTGTGCCCAGCCAGGAGCCTTCACCCCTGTAAGGGACTGAGGAGAACCAGGGAGCCCCATTCCTTTGCTGAGGAGGGGCTACTTCAGCATCATAAATACAGACTGCTGTTCTCCTGCAAGAGGTGGGCAAGCAAGCAGCTGGAAAATACTGAGTTATTTGCCCTGATGTTATTTTCCATCCTCCTTTTTAGATGTATTTGCAGATATTTCTGTATTTGCTTGTCTGAGCCACAGCAAAAAGAAAAGGAGAGCCAGGGCAACAGCCAAAACTGCTATCCACTAAAAGTAGGGGATGACTGAGAAAGGTAATGAGAACATGTTTTGATTCCTTATTTTCTTAAACCATATTGCATTAACCTGTTAACATTGATTTTTGTTTACCTCTTAGTAAAAGGGTTGATGTGTTAATCAGGGCAACTTTATGGACAGTTGTTTCAGTTTAGAGTTTGCACAGCCAGCTGTTCTGAAAGTGCAGAGATTTCCTTGCAGCAATTGTTTGTGAAAAATATTTCCAGTTTTTGCTACCAAGAGCAAACAATCTTTGATGTGCTAATGGTGTAAGATGAACTAGTCTGAGCTATGAGCACCTCTCAAGAAAAAAACAGATCCTGATACCACTATACTTCCATAATTTTCTTCCACTGTCAAAATTAATTCCCTCTAGTTTTATAATTTTATTGTGCATTTCTTATCAGCTGAAAGAATATCAGTGCTCTGCCAAATTCGGATTTAGCAAGGCTATCACTTCCAAACCTGTTATATCCTATATTAATAAATAAGACATGTGTAGATTGAATGAGCAAGCTATTTGTAAACCTCAGGAAATTTTTCAATTAAAACATTTCATCTTCAGGATGCACAAACAGCTATCTTCCTAAAGACATGGATACAATAAACCTGGGTTAAATATCTTGAGCAGTYACATATCCTTTGTGGTTATAAAGGATCTTCTTTATGAAAAAAAAAATGGAGCTTTCTTTCTGTTAGCAAAACATATTTTCATTGTTCAAGACAGCAGTGAAATAAAAGGAAAGAAAAAGAAAACAAGAGGAGTGTAGGGAGATATTGGCACTSTTTTAGTCAATAAATCAGCTCTCTGTGGCTGTTGGGCAGATGTATTTACTTTATTGATCAAATGACAGATTCCCACTTTGTTTGTGTGTGTGTATGATGGTGATGATGCTGCAGSTGCAGGTGAATGAGCTGGGCTCCATCCAAATCTGTAGTGAGGAACATGGAAAAATCCATGTGGATTATTAATRCTTCATTTGAGCTTGCAGTGTAGGGAGTTAGATTTTAGCTTGCATGTTAATAGTAAATCCATTTAGCCTCTGAGATACCATAAATATGCCACACTTCAAGGATGGCAGTGGTCTGTTGAGAGATCTTTGCTCAGCATTAATTTGATATGGATTTGAGGTAATGCAGCTGAACACTGCAGTTTGGTGTGACACATTCCAGGCATGGAGCACTGCCACACAAAGGTGGCCAAGTCACCAAGACCAATTTTATCTGCTGAAGCAGCTTTGTTGCCACCAGGCTTGTTCTGGCTTGCACCAGCCAGCACAGGAGTGCCTGTCACAGACTTTCCATTTGGGGGCTGACTTTGTGCACTTTTCCTTGCAGCATCTTTCACAAATGAGCAGGATTCTCACAAAGTTTGATTTTGTGATTGTCATTTTCATCAGAGTAGCAAGGATAACAAGCCTCTGTTAGATTTAACATTAAATCACCCAGTGTGGCCAGGTTGCCCAGAGAAGCTGTGGATGCCCCATACATTTCTATAGGTTCTCAAATTTTCTGTCATTTTGTGTGTCTTTTTAGCTGCATCAGCTATTGCAATGTGCAGGATGCCCAAGCAAGGTGAAGAGTCAGTTTAGAGACAGAGTGTTGGSTTGGTAACTTAATTTTAAAAGACAGAGGTTTTTTTAAGCTTTCCTTACAAAAGAAATTTGGGATGTTAAATTAATTTTTCTACTTTTCTGGGAGCTTGAGGCACCAGTGGGTAACTTCTATGTTTAAACTGCCCTAGTCAGCAAAGTCCCAGCTTCCTCCAGTTCAAAACTGGTCAATTATCAGTTTCTCCAAGCAAGAAATACTCTGTACCCAGCAAATCTGTCTGACTTGATTAGGAAAGCTGGAGTGAAGGCATTCAGCCTCTCTTTACCTGGGGCTAGGTGCTYCTAAAAACTCKGCTTAAAACATCTTTKRCTTCAACTTKCCTGTATTTTCTGTWCCAACCAAACTGCCAYCCCCTCCCTTCTGCCTCCTCAGAGGAAGTGCACATGCAGTGTGCACTGAGTATGCCAAATTTTCTTTCAAAACTTCTCTCATGAAGGTTTTTCATGCCACTCTCTTTGTTAGGTAGGTTTTGGTGTGGTTTTTCTCATTATATTTTATAAAATTTAGGGCCTCAATACTGCAACTGATTCTGTGCAGAAGTGCAAAACATTCAGTGCCCATTTGCAGCCCCAGTAATTCTAAAGGATGGGATGGGATGGGATGGGATGGGATGGGATGGGATGGGATGGGATGGGATGGGATGGGATGGGATGGGATGGGGTGGGATGCCAGGGGAAGGCTGGGTGGAAGGGCTTTGAGTTAGTCAGAGCCTCGAGATCATGTAAAAAACCTACAGGCTCCAAATCACCCAAAGATTCTATTAGGGATAATAAACCAGATATTAATTCTGTAAACAGAGAGAGATTAAATATCCTGGGTGAGACAGATTTRTTAATGAGTTTGAAAATGAATCAGACTCCCTGACCCCTGTCCTTGCAGTCTYGCTCTGAAGGTCAGAACCAGCAGCWGTCAAAAYCTGTGCTGGACCATCTCTGAGCATCCCAGGGTAAATCCCAGCCCCTGCCCAGCACTGCAGGGGTGCACAGTGCACAGACCCYYCCTCAGCTGGGGTCTGGGGGATTTYATCACCTGGATGGATCAAACATTTACATCTGGGTGCTGATTCTGGAGATTTTCCTGGACACATTTATCTTTTGTTTGTGGAGGATGCTGAAAAACATCAAGAATCATGAAGATGACAAGCACCTCTCTTTTTCAATTAACTGTAAATCTGCTAAGAATATAGCAATTTTAGTTTAGAAATGTGTTCTAGGTGTAGCTTAATGCTGCAGGGCAGCTCTCCTTTGAATCAGGTAAAATCTTTACTAATTGCAGGAAAGTACTGCAAGGTTGTKTTAAGCAGATGCCACTTGGAAAATATTTTTTCCTGATGTTTGGCTTAAATTTATTGGGTGAATATGCAGCACTACAGTGCCAAACCCCTCAGYTTTGACAGTTAAAGCACTTTTGCACTACCTTAATGAATAGCTGGGAATATTTTAGTCATCAGACAGCTCCAAGAAAAGTGATGCTGAGTTTCCACATATGCAAATAACATAAATTGACTCTTGGGTTTTTTTTAAGACAAATGAAAAGCAAACAGTTGAAACAAAATTAAACTGCCATTCAGCCTGCATGCTCACAGTAACTTCTAGTGGTTGCAGTTAATGTAAATGTACTTTTTTTTTTGGTTCAATCATTATTTTTAACAGTGAAGCCTATCTAATCATTAGCTGGATCGTGAAGTCAATTCCTTTCATGTATTTAGTAGCTCATCTTGCCTAAATTGTTTCAGTTCCTCAGAGATAGTTCTTGAATATGCATGACATATTTCAGCATAATAACTGGGAAGTCATTTTATGTTGCATCTCATTAGCAAAATAAGTATCAAAACAGGTTTCCCTTCCCTWAGAGGAAGCTCTTCAATTATCTCCAGAGAACAATTCACCTTCAGCTCCCTCACACAGGTTAATACCCATTCCAGAATGTTTGATCTGAAATACTGGACTTTAATTTCACTGCACATAACTTACTTTTCCTCTTCAAGGATCATAGAAGACCAGACCAATTTGGGRCTGAGTTCTAAGCAGGGTATAAACCAAGGTCTGAATCAAATAATTGTCCTTTCCTTGGTACCACACAACAGTTTAGGACATGAGACAACTCAGCTAGAACTAGAGGGAAAGGCTGTGGAGGTAGTTTGTGGAGCTGTAATCAGGACATACTTTGTCTTTTGAGATCTCAGGGCTGTAGTCCCATGAGTGAATGACCATTATAGCTGTTGGCTTTTGTTTGTTTGTTTGTTTTTTGTTTGTTCCATTGGGGTTTTTGGATGTTTTCCCAGGTGGCTGTGTTTTCATGTGGATGGAAATTCTCAGTAGAGTCCCTGGGCCCAGGGGATGTGTCCCAGGAAAAATGAAAGAGAAGCTTAAAAATCTGCTTGAGCCCAGCTCTTGTGTTCTTGTCTGTCTGTGCAGCACCCTCAGTAAATCCTGATTTTTCTATGAGGTTTACACTGTGCTTTGTCATGGGGATGATGAGAACCATAATTTTGGAGAAACCTCAGGATTTTTGTAGTGCAACCCCTGCTTACCTCGAGGCAGATCAATCTGTATTTTAGACATAAAATACATGTTGGATTGCTGCACTGAATGACCAACAGTTGTTCTTTCACTCCAACCTGTCACAGGCATGAAACAATCTTGCAGATACAGGAATCTTTTGTTTAGTAATTATAATCATATTTGACAGTATCCCTTCATTTGCCCTCTCTTAATTTATTAGAAATATTCATATTTGGAAACAAARCCTTCCTGCAGAAATAATCTGATGGAAACACAAGATGTGCTGCTGTGTCTACAGGGCACTCAATCATCCAGGGGAAAAGGAGAATTTCATGTCTGGCTTAAAATTCTGACCTGACTTACAGTAAAAACTGCMTATTTATAACTTGCAGCTCTGCATACACCACATAAACATTTTTACTGTATTTTTATACATGTTTTATGAAGAACAGATGTGGAATTCACTGAGCCTTATGTCCTGTGGGTTGCAATGAAAAGTCAGGAAAATACAGGATGCTGTAGGAAGAAGARGTGTGATGTAAATGGAAACAAATTGCATCTCAGTGGGACGTGGCCTGGACAGAGCAATCATTCTTACTCCTCAAGTAATTTCCATTTCTCCATGGAGCTGCTTTATAATTAATGTTCTTTGTTTATGCTACACTTATGTCTTCAAGGAAAAAAAAAGAAATACAGAAGTAGACATGTCCTTCATCAAGTCTCACAGTGTGCAGGCCAGCAATTATTCTTATATAACTTGTATTGTGTGCAGTATAAAGCTCCCATGCAGTGCTGAACACTGAAGGGCTGCTAATGCATTCACAGCACAAGTCAGGRGAAAATAATTCTGTTGAGTGGGGCTATGAAAAAAAAACCCATTGAACTCCCCAGCCTGTCTGTAGTGATGAGTGGGTTTGAGGCTTGATGCTGTCATGTGTGCAGAAAGTGTGGATGCAACAGGAAGGAGCTGCTCTCTTCCTTCCACCCCTGCACTGCCTGGGGAGAAGCTGTGCTGCAGGGCTGGGAGAGGCTCCTCTGAAGGTTTGGATCAATTCTCATCGTTTTTATGAGTAAACCTGTAGGAACTGCTTTGCTTCCAGGCTTTTTTGGGCCAAGCATCACAGTTTGATTCCTGATCCCTTCTTTATTCAAACCCCATGAGTGTTGCATAGCACTGGCTCTGAGCTCAGCTCCTGTGAAAAGACATTTCTCATGCTTTAAATACATCATCTGTGRATGCACAGTGAGCCCACATCTGCAGAATGAAGCCAGTTACAAGTTAGAAATGTTTCCTCAGTGCATTAACTTGTTTCAAAGTTTTATTTTGATTCAAACTCCATAGTTTCAAGCAGCAGTTGTCACTTTTTTTCACAAATTCGTTCAAGGACTGTCTGACCTGGGTGAGCCACATGCAGAACACTTGACATTGTGAAGTTTTTACTGCTGAAGGAAGTTAAGCTCACCACCACTAAGATTGTCTGTAACATAAAAGAGGAACTGATTTTAAGATATAAAAGTTTCTAAGCCAAAATTTGATCAAAACACTTCTTCATTATAGGAGAAAAACTGGATAACAGGCAGACAGAAAAGTTTGATCTGTGTGAGTAGTAGTTCAGACTGCTTGATCATAACTCAGTGAAATGCCCCAAACTTTGCATTTCACTTCCATTCTCCCAGCAAGCAGGAYTTCAGTTTCATGCACACATGAAGGAGAAAATGGTCCATTTCTGTGCTGGGATTTGAACTCCCCAGGTCTGAAGTGCCCAAGCTCTGTCCTGTCTGTGTCCCATGGAACAGGCTCATTTTAACTGACCCTTAGCATCAACAGCTCCAGGGCTGGCTTGATTCCTGACTTCAAGAATTTAAATTCTCAGAGCTCTGTATCTCTCCTGTTCTTTGGTAGTTTTATTCTAACCTTGGCTTTTGCCATCCAGGGGTTCCCTGGCCAAGCCAGATTTTGCTGCATCCCCTTTTGAAAAAGTAGCTGGTGTACATTAAAAATATCAGATGCATACTAAAAAAAAAGTAAATATATTGTTTGTGGTGGAAAGAGTCACACTTTTAAATAAAAATAATAATTTTTTAAGGCCTGACTCACATTTTTAATGCTAATGTTGGCAATAATGCTGTTTTTCTCCATATGGYTCCTTTTGAAAGGAAAAAAAAAACTAACACTACCCAGTGGGACATTTATCTTGAAATTCAAATAGCAATGGTAGATATGCAAAAGAAAGAAGATGAAAAAGGAAAGGATGCAAAAAAATCATAAAATCCCAGGACAGATGTTTAAAGCTGGATTATATCTTGTCTTCTCAGGGATGTTCAACAAAATTAAACCAAATGAATTTGGATTTGAAATATATTAGTGAAACCATAATGAACCGTTTTATGTACACGCAGTCAGAATTTAAATGGCCCCAATTCACTTTGAGATGAGTGAAACAAATTTACACCATCTCTATTTCTGAAGGAAAATCCATCCTCTTAGCAGAGCTGATCCGTGCAATTTGCCTTMAATTGACACCTTTTTGGTTAATTCAGCTTCTTTCCCTGAGTGCCCTTGACATATCTGGGAGCTCGCAAAGGGATGAATGCTGCCAGATTCAGGAAGATCCTTCCCTCATTATGCTCACCTCTAAAATCTGCAGACTCTTACAACACTCTGTGGAACACGTTGTCTTCCCCAGTGAGAGCTCAGCTGCAGGTGCTGGGGGTTGGATGCTCTGGGATGAAGTTTGTGCCTCTCCAAGCAGATGTGCCCTGAGTGTGTGTGGGGTTCCACCTCTGGAGCCTGGAGCTGCCAGCCCGGGGCATCTCCCCTCCTCCTGCTGCCTGCACTGCAGGAATGTGGGAAGAGGAGAAGGACAGGAGCACCCCAGCCAGTGCCCATTTGCTGCATCTGGAACCGAGGTGGCAGTGATCAGTGCAAGCAGCAGTGGCACAGAGAAAACCGTGCAGAAATCAGAGATGGTGATGTTTGCAGCCAATTAGTACTGGCAGTGTTGGGATAATGAGGGCTTTCTGCTTTCCTGCTGCCTCCTGACAGACAGGGCCAGTCAAGCTGGAATGCCACAGACAGGTGACACCAGCTCCAGCACAGAGCCTGCCACTGCAACAGAACAAAACCAGATTTTTTCAATCAATCTTGAACAGCAGTAACTGGTTCTGGCACATCCACTGCTTCTCACGTGCTGACAGGATTTCTGATGTGGTGCTGGGGGGAACTAAAGAGGGATTAATGCATTGTCTGAATGAGACACCACAATCGTCCTAATCTGGGTTTGCTGAAATGTAAAACCTGGAAAATTAGTCTCTCTCTTCAAAGTAGCACGGGGTTATGTGAGACTTGGATTTAATGACCCAGGATRTCATCTTAATTCCTGCCCCACATTTTAGTTCTGGTTTGAGTTGATTTTATTTTTATGTTCTCTAAGCTGCATTCTTTCACTTTGTGCAATCAGATGAAGAATTTTTGGAGTTATGGAACAGAAGATGCTGTCCATGATTTGAAATACTAGCACTGACTTCTGTCTTCTTCTTCAGTTTTAAGAAGCACACATCTCATGTCAGTCGCATTATTTTCAAAATCAGCACCTAGCCTTTTGGTRATACAGGTCTTTAAAAGAGGACTTTGATTTTTATAAAATTTAGATAAAAGGGAGCAGGTTTTGAGCATCTGGGATGGCTTTGAACATCATGAGAATTATGTAGATCTCACTGGTATCTAACTCACCTTTAAACTCCACTGTTAGGGGACAGTAGATCTGGAGAAATTGCAGAAATCGAAACTGCTGTATAACAAAAGGAGATCCATCTATGTGTGCAATCAGACAACAAGGTAGATTAATTTGATTTTGATCCCTGTGGTAGCATAAGAAACATTTCAAACCAGATTATTTTCACAGCARAACATTTTCTGTCTTCCTTAGCAGGTAACTGGAAAGGAAAAAGCTACATGGAGCCTTCAAACCTGGTTGTGCAGGGGTCTGAASTTTAATACAGATTAATCCTTGGAATACAAGCCTTCCCATCCTTGATACCAAGACAGATTTTCTTAAAGCTGCATTCCCACTGTCCACACATCTCACCTGGAAGTGTGACAGGATCAAAAGTGTGACTTGATCCCTCTTGGGTAGCACTCAGGCAAAATGGATTCTATTTAGAAAGCAAGTGACATCACTTATCCACCTYTTGAAATGGTTCTTGGTGTGTTTTCAGTGTGAGCTGTGCTCTGGCCTGGCAGCTCTCACGACGTGTTCCTTTGCTCTCGTTCACCAGGGGGRATGTGTGGAGCACTCCAGCAGCTCCCAACCAGCCCGGATGAATAGCTCGGAGCTATCTCTGTTTCTGTGGGAGTGGGGTTGGGGTTATGGCATTTTCACTAGTGATTAAATGTCTTCCAAACCTATTCATGCTGCAGAGCTATAAATTATGGATTTCTCACATTAATGAAAAGAGCCCTTGGAGCCCTCTGGAGTGCGTGGTTCTATTTTTGCGTTTTGCTATCGGAGAATGAGGAAAGATAGGCCAATGTGTTTCTTTTTTTAAAATGGCAGGGACAGAAATTTGGCCTGTTCTGGCCATCATTCAAGTGCCAACATCATTACCTATTGCTGGGGGCATGCTCAGAGTTCGTATTTGTTACATCATTTCATCAAGGGGGTTTTTGTTGCTCACTTTGAGCTCATTAGCAGAYCTGACCTAAAAAAACCCCATACACAGGAAATCTGAAACTGCTCCACTGTGAAAATGATGTGGTCTGCCATCTTAGAATGGGGTTACAGTTTGGAAAACAAGACTGAAAGTCCCCAGGAAATGGTGCTGAGTCTTCTCATGTTGCTGTTTTTTCTGTATTGTTGCCTGGATCTTGGTTTTTGYGAGTAAAGAAAGGGAAGAAGGTTTAATCCCCTTTGTTTGCTTTACAAGGAAGGTTCTGGACATTCTGAGGGAAAAAAAAAAACTTTTCATTAAAGCAAAGTGGAAAAGACCTTGCTATTCCTAAGGTGACTATGATGAAAAATAAATTAAGAGCAAAAGCCATAAATCACAGGTCACCTCTACTGATCACCTGGCAGTCAAAAGGGAACACAGAATTTCATCTTCCCATGACCTGTCTRTAAAACAGTGTGTAGCTGTATTTGCAATAAATAGTGCTCTTTCATCCAGAACTGATAAAAATAAAAATAATGGATCCCAGAGAGAAAAACTGAAGCAATTTATTCTTTTGACCTCATATCAAAACAGGTTTATTCTTTTATTTTTTGTTTTTCTTTCATGAATACCAAAGCTAGGTCTGCATAGAAATAAAAGCCACTGAGACAGCTCTGACTTCCAGCAACTGGCATTTTGGATAAACAGGGAGAGGTCACCAAGCTTCTGTTCTCTGTAWACAGGAATAAATTGTATGGAAATAGGAATCCTGGAAGGGTTTCCAGCTTCCTGGAGAAGACAGTGAGGTGTGAGTGAGTGTGCCAGTGCATTCCTGTGGGCTCAGACRTGGAATCTTCCAGCCATCCCAGCATGAGGCTCCTTCTCAGAATGCAACATTCAGTTGTTGTTGTTGGACAGGTTATCCTAAAATGGTTTCAGGCACTCCTAAATGAGCCAGGAGTGAACAACAGGAATAAGTAATTGCATGCAGGAAAGAGGCAGCCTTGAAGCCTTTGGGGATTGTTTAAAACAAGCTGAATTTCTCCACTTCTCCTTGTTTTCTGGCTTTGGCGAGAAGATTTTAAAATGAGAAAGGGAAAAAACCAACAAAGCAACAGCAACAAAAAACCTGTGCAATAAATAAAAACCCATGGAAAGAAACCAGAAAGAAAATGTTTTTAATCAAAACATTGAAATTGTGAAAAGCACTATCAGAGACTCATCAAGTGGCCAAGTCACATCTCTTGGAGAGAACAGAGGTCTGGCTCAGGAGAAATCATTCTGTTAATCACCRATACAGGGCAGTTTCAGAAATGGAAGAGATTAATTTATAGATTTAATACATTGTYTATAGCACCTTAAATCAGCCCTGGGCAAGAACAGACAGGATGGAGGACCAGAGCTGTTCCAAAGCAGTTTTCATCTTGATAAARCTCCTCAGAGCTGCTTAAAAAATTACTCATCTTTGATGTTCTACAATGCCATAATTTGGGTAGGTGATAGACTGAACTGCAAACAGTGTTTTTGATAACTGCTAAATCTAAATTGCTATTTTAATCAAYTGCAACACTTAGATTGTCAGCTGATAAAAAATGTGTGCAGAAGACACATTGCTGGTGTAAGTGCAGTGGTATTTAAAATCAATATAAACCCAGCAAAATTATGTTCCTCTTTGCTTTTCTTCTTAGGTTTCTATGGAAACCTTCTTGGAGGTGGTCTGAAGAAAACAAATGTTAAAATAGAACAATAAATTGTGTAATTTATACATRCAAAGTAAATATCCTTCCTGCATTTTTCATGGAGGTTAAAAAGTGATTTCATCATTTGATACTCTCCCTTGACAACCAAATTAACTATGACCCAGTCTCCTTAGGGTTCACTTTTCTGCATTTGGCTWACATGTTTGAGAGAGGAAAAACAGACATCTTTTATGCTGACCATCTATTATTTATCTGYACTTTACTAAACTATCTTGATCTTTCAAAAACAGCAACCTTCACAACTTTTACCATGGAAARAGTGTCTAAAAGGTTATTTTGGAACTACAGCTCTGTCAGCCTCTTCATGAACATGGTGTTCCTTCAGAGTTTTGGCCAGAAGAATATAAAATGCAAACCTGTATTGACACATCACTATAAATACACAGTAATAGCAAGGGGTTAGGMTATATTGTGTACAAGTATTTTCTTAATGATTCACCATTATGTAGGATGATTTTCATTTATCTTAAAACAGCTCCATACACCAGGGGTGGCTATTAATATATCCAGAACTATTCTATTATRTTAGGTGGGTTTGTACCTTCATATTTTGGTTATTATTTTGTTGTTTGTGTTCTCTTTGGTCCCTGCCTTTGAAGGTTGGCTGTTAAATCTGTTGAAAACACACAGTCTGGTCTCCTCTGTATGCAGTGACTGCCCTGAGCAGTGTCACTGTGAGGAAACCTTTGGGGTGGCTGCTGATCCCTGCTCTGGGTTTAAGCCCGTGGTGGGAATGAGCTTTTCCAAGAAATGTGTTCCTGTGAGCCACAGGCACTGCACACTGGCTGTGCACACAGCTCCTGCTCTCTTTCCTTCCTCACAGCTTTGGAAAACCTCTCCTGGGCTCTGCTGAAAGGGCTCTCCATTCACTGCTAGGTGATATTCCTTGTCTCTTGTGTTCTCCCCGTGTCYGAGCCCATCAATAACCCTCTGTTAAATGGGGCAGGTTCAGTTCTCACACTGGTGCCTCTGTGTGCATTTTCTCAGGCTCTTCCAGAGATCCAGTGCAGAAAGGAATAGAAAAGCCTCTTCTACCTGGAAGCTCTTCTGTGCACAGCAACATTCAGAGGGTTTTTTATTCCTCCAAACATGAGAAACTCTGTTGAATCTTTGAGCCCCAYAATGAATCTCCCTGCTCAGTATTTGCTGGCATATACAATTTCTTTCCATGAGAACTACAATAACCGGTGACAGATGAAGCTGGATGCCATTAACCAAATCGTTTGCTCACCAAAATTTTTAGTTTAATTTAAGCTAGGATTTAATATAATTCCTGATAACAGAAAAAGAGGCTTATTTTCTGGAGAATAATGGCATAGTTTTATTCTGCTATTTTCAAAATAGAAGATTTCAGCCTCTTTCAAGTCTTTTTATTKGAAGCTTAGGTTGCTTTTCTCTCCCAGGAAAGGCTGCTCACAGAGCACAGGAGATATTTAATGTGCAGGGCTCTCAGAGGGTGCACCCCCTGCTTTAACCCTCCATGTACTCAACACAATCTGTGCAAGGGAGAGCAGAGGGTGATGCCCCTGAGCCCAGGGCAGTCCAGGCYCAGCTTTTCTCAGCCAGTTCCACACCTCTGTGTACAGAAATCTTCCTGCCAAATCTGCCTCTGATCTCCCTGCTCCCTCCCCTGCTGCCTTCATCCATTCTGTGAGACAGATGAAACTGGTCCTGAGCTGGAGCTGCATTCCCCAAACTCTGCTGTCCTCTTTCCTTTCTCTTTCTTTTGCCTCTGTTACCATCTCCTCAGCTTTCCTAGTTTAAACTGAATCTTCTTGCTTCATCACTATCTGCAGTCCTTTTCCCTTTCAAAAACACCTTGTCAGTGCTCTCTATTCTTTACATAATCTTGTGGTKAATTTTTCCTCATGGAAAGGCAGTAGAAGGGAGCTCTCCAATGTGCTGCCTCTGGCCGTGCTCAAGGCTGAGGCCACTTTGAATTTCTGTTCTTACAGCACTGGACAGGTAAACAGAACCAAGCTGCTTGCTTTCCATTTGCAAAACTTTAATCCCTCAGAGCTGTGAGAACTGGTGACAGCAGAGACAAAAGCTTGAATGCTGCGTTTGCAAAACTCCCTGAGAGTGCCAGAGGCCTTTGTCAGTGMATGCCAGAGGGCCTGAGGCAGACATTGCTCTCAAAGTCATTGCTAATCATTCCTACAAACCGTTTCTAAATGCAAACAGTGTAACTCTACCACTGAACAGTGTGTGCTTTTCTAATACGGAGGGCCTGGGGCAGCATGGTGCTGGAATTTGTGCAAAGAAGGGACCAGCCTTCTCTCACCTGCTCTGGAGGAATTGTCCCTTGTCCCTCTGCTGCCCACACCAAGGCTGTGCTCTCCTGCAGCTCCCTCAGTGACTGAGCAGGGATGCAGCCCCCTGAGCTCCCAGCTGGATGGGCAGGCACTGGCACTGGGAATGCTGTGTGCTCTATCACAGCCCAGGGGGTTTGGACTCAAAGGGTTTGGATGATATTTCTGACACCCTAAGCATGAAAAAGCAGGGCTCTGCAGGGAGGCTCCTGTGAGTCTGTGCCATGGAAAGGTTTCTTTTGCCCCTGGTGGARCTGCCAGAACACACTCACACAGTAATGTCCTGCCCATGGGTGCCTGTGCATAACTTCATCTGTTCAGGTACTGCAAATTCTGTGAGTGATAGGTTTGGATGCTCAAAAATAGGTTTTGATACTCAAAAACATAGTTTAAAATAACTGAAGCACAAGCAAGTTAACAGAATGGAATAAAGTAAACTTTAGGAATATTTTGAGGAAGCTGGAGGAAGCAGAGATCCTGTCTGGACACAGGAAGTGGAGAACAGGGGGGTAAAGAACAAGGGCCCCCCTGAAAATGCTCTCTGAAGGAGCAAGGCAATGGATGGAGCAAGCTGCTGCTTGCACAGAGCCTGGAGGGAGGCTGAGCCAGGCTTGCACAGCTCTGCCTCCTGAGAGCAGCACTTTGCCTGCCCAGCCCAGGGGACAGAAATCCCTGACAGGCTCCAAATGCTGCAGCCCTCCCAGCTCCCAGCCCTGCTCTGATGGGAACTGGTAGGGGTGTGACAACCAGCACATCAGCACTGCCTCTCTCATGCTCCCTAAACTGGAATGATTTCTCTCATCTCCACCCCATGATCTCATTTTCTCTCTGCTGTGGTGCTTATGTCAGAGTTGTTCAGAATAATGGACTTCATCTTCACTCTCACCTTGACTCCTCCATTTATGCTTCTCGTGGGGATTATTGCTCTGTCTTGAAGATTCCCCTTTTCAATTTTCATGTAATTTTTTTAATCATCATATAATCCAGTTGGAAGATTGCCTGAGGAATTTGTTCAGATCCCAGCTAATCACACTGGAACTCAAAATGACTGATAAATGCACTAAATGCAAAAAAGCCACCAAATACACAAGGCTTTGCCAGCTTAGGATGCACTGACAGTGAGTAATGGAAGCTGTTTGGAAATCCAGTGAGTGCATTTAGCAGTGGTTTTGAAATKCTTGCCTTTTCACAATGATTAAAAAAGTTCATCATAATGATTATTCAGTTGCTACCTGAAAACTAATGGCTAAAATTCTTAGCCAAGGGGATTTTTTTCTTGGATGTCTTTCTGTATCCAGGTCTGCAGGGAATGGTTTGCTACAAAAAACCTCCCTTGCACTGTTCAGTGTGTGGGGGAAAAAAAAAATCTTGAAAGTGTTCAAAATTTTGTGAGATCCACATGCAGAGAGCCTGTCTGGCTGTGGGGTTATGAGTAGCAGAGTATTGGTCAGCATGGAGGAGCACAGGGTTTAAATTTAATGTAGTTTTTGAGTTTCCATTTGAAAATTTGAGTTTTTAAGATGGGTCAGAAGTTGAGTGAAGAACTTTGGGGGGAGCAGAAGCACGGTAGGAGACACTTTGTTTTGATAGAGTACCCTGGAAAGAGAATGCAATTCTGGGTTATCTCTGCTTTAGTGGCATTCAGGGCAGAGCTGCTCCTGGGATATTTCTTATCAGAGCCATGGCAATAGATCTCTGTGGAGAGATGGCAGGGACAGCTTTTTTCACTTGAAAAAGGGGGTTGTTGTGAAAGGTGCATCACAGCCAGATGCTTAATATTTTTATATTGYTGTGTTTGGCTTATAAGAGCACAAATAAGTTATAGTTAAATTATATCCAACATAAATGTATRTGGTATTTTATAAATATATAATTATATTTCAAATAAATTATAATTTTTAAAAATAGAGGCTAGCACACTTTCAAGTTGCACCAGGAACAAATAAATAATGAGAGAGGCAAATGTTCAGGTGTRGCCACAAACAGCAGTGACATCACATGCCCTGAAAGCTGAATCCAGTCTCCAGCTCTCAATGAGTCTCCATTTAGAGAGAATCTCCAACAGGTGGATTCCTCTGCTGGACCCAGGGCACAAATAATCCTTACAGAATTTGTAAGAAATGTTAAGCACTGACATGACACCTCCATCTCCACAGCACTGAGCAATCAATGGATTGYTGGCTCTTCAAACAGCCCTGCCAGATAAACCCTTGCTGCGCTCTGCCCCGGGGAAATCCTGCAAATGTCATGTGATGCCCTTTCAGGCAAACCAGCCTGAATGTGCTTTAGAATGATTTCTGAGGCATGATAAAAGTCAGGTCTGTACAAAMAGATGACTTCCTCCAAGGGCAGGACCATCAATCCATGCTCCCAGCACCACAAACTCTGACTTTCATGATACTGTGTTCATGTCCTCTTGTGTCTTCTGTCCTTAGTGCTTTCTGAGAACCTTTGAACGTTGCTGCCCAATCAATAACTACACTGAATATTCTGGGTTCTGGATAAAGAAATAACTTGGGAGTACTCTCATATTTGTGCCATGTTAGTAAAATTTATTCTAAATTAAATTAACATAGTGAAACTGCAACCATAAATATGAATTGGGGGGTTGGGAGGGAAAAATCCACTTTTTTCAATAATGCTTATGTTTCTTATACTCCATTTTCATAACYAGTCTAAGAAATTATTTCCCCAATAGAAGCAGCAAATATGAAACAAATATTAAAAGAGACTCTGGAGAATGTAAGTTTTAAATTGATGAAATTGATAAAAATCTAGCTTAGAATTTTATTAATTAGAATACAAATATCTATTCTGTATGACTGGAACTTCCAATCAATATACATCAGACTTTGAATATTAAACATCTCACAAAGAAGTGAAGTTGCAAATAAAGAATTGCAGYTCTATTTTAGTCGTAGCTTCTATCCATGGGAAGATTGCCAGGAAAGTCATTATRATGCATGGAAATGGTGGATGCACTGTTGCAAAAGTTAGTTAAAAATAGTCACTTGTGTGCTTACCCCCATGGGGCTGAACTGAGTTACAGCAGGGCCATGGCTGACACTTTTGGCAGTGAAAGGGACTGTGGGATGCAGCTGAAGAGGCAAAAAACCAGAGACATGGAAGCAATGCTGATTTCCCCCATGCCCATTTATTTTTTTTTTTGGGTCTTTTGACCAGCTGCAAAAATTTTGTTGGCTTTACTTGCAGTGTAGAGCACCCAAAGGCAGGGAGGCAAACATTGTCTGTGTGAAGGAGGATGCCTGGTTCCATTCCTTTTGTCCCAGTTTCAAGTCTTCAGCTCCCTGACACTGACTGACCAATATTTAATTGTCTCACACTGGGACAGTGCAATATTTCTAAAACTTGCATTTTGCCCCATGCATSAAGAGAGCCAAGCAATAACGCAGTCAGAGAAATAAGCACTTTGCTGTGAATTATCTGTTGCTTCCTCATAAAATTTCTGGTCAGAGCCAGTGGAAGTATTAAAAATCACRTTGAGCAGAGCTGAAAAGAGTTTCTCAGTCTACTATAAAAATTGCAGAAATATATTTTTRCTCACTTTAAAAATAGTGTGAATATTGCAGCACGACATGGCTGACTCCTCTTTTAGCACAAAAAAAAGCAGCAATGGAAGATTGCAGTGTTACTCTGACATGCCAGCTATCTCATTTCCTGCACAGTCCAAAGCTGGGTTTGAAAGTAATTAGAATGAATAYAGAGCCAAGATTTTAAGTGCTAAGTAGTACAGCATTTTAAATTCAAGTACCTTGCAGTACAGGAAAAGACATCAGCCTGCAGGGATTGAACAAATTTCTTCTCCTGASGGCTCAGGTTTTTGTGTTTAGTCAGAAAAGTTTGGAATCAGTAATACAGAAGAGATTATTAATTTTAACTGCCCATTTTTTATGCTTTGTAATGTGTCTAAATGATCAATTCTCTTGCTTAACATTTCTCTTTGCCACAAGAAGAAGCAGTCAAGCTAAGATGATCATTCTTCCATTGCCAGTTTTCCTCATTTTTCCTTCCACTGGATGACTTTTTCTTCTGAATAGCARGCCTAGGTAATTTGCTGTCRCTTTCAAAGTCAATTGAAATAAAARGTTCAGCTYTGRCCAGACTGCAAACACTGTTTTCCATGAGGGAAGCCATGGAAGGGCATCTCTAGATGATGCCCTACTGGGTATGCTCTGAAATCTCCTCTGGAGGGAGAGGGACCCATCTCGTGTGAGCTCAGCTGCTGCAATGTGCAGYGTTGCCAACATCAGATGTTGCAAATCTCTGCCAGCCAGTTGGAAACCCCCAAAACGGTGTAAGGATTACAAGATGTAAAAATAACAGCTTGGAGGGTTTGGCCTCCTCTTTTTGGAGCTTTGGGCTGTTCATGAGAGCTGGCAGCAGAGGGTGGGCAGGGTGCTGGCAGGGGAGGGAGGAGTTTTTCCACCTASATTTTCAAACCTTCTTTGTGGATGGAACTTCAGCCAAAGCTGAATAAAAGCAGAAGCCAGGAGGTACCTGACACACAATTAAAGACATGGAACATCATTTTGGTAAGGTTCTACCTTTAAGCCCATGTGCTTTGAACAAGTAGGACAGCTTGGCATGCACTCTGGCTGCCCCTTGAGGCAGTGTGGGCAGGTTGTGAACTGAAGTGGATGGTTAAAATTCCCAATTTCAGCAGACCAATTCAGCTGTTGARGCCTGTGGTGAGGTAAGATGTTTGCCAGCTGGATTTTGGCACATCCACTTGAGATTCATGGCCCAGGGTGCCTTGGCCAAGGCTGGCCCAGGCCAGTGGCCACAGCTCCTCTTGGGCAGCACATTTTGCCTCTTTGAGCTCTGACATTGCTCCAGGCCCTGCAATGCAGCTTCCTTTCATCTCTGGCCAGGCAGCTGTGAGAGAGTCATGTGGAAGGGAAAGGGGTCTGTGTTCACACCAACTGAGGGACACAGAGAGGGAATAAATGCTGAGAGAGAAGGAGGAAGCCCAAAGGACTGGGCCAGATGTGCCATTCAGAGCTCAGAAGGGAGCCTCTGCTCCTTGAATTATCTTTGGTAGCTCAGACTTGGGATGCTGCTGTGTGTGGGTGCCACCCAGCTTTTAGCTTTATTATCCACCAAGACACAAAAGCAGAAATTGAAAAGTGGTGGAAGAAAGGGTCTCTGAAAAACACCTCATTCACTATTGCTTTCCTTTTCCAGTTTCTTTTTATAACCTATTTTCAAACAAAGGCACAATATTTCCCGTGCCCCACAAGGGAATAAGGAACACTAATGAGCTGAAAATAGAGTAGGATGGTTTTCAGGTTTTGCAAATAAAAACTGTGTGTTTTTTGGTGAGAGTCATTGGGTTGAATTCTTTGTTGTTCATTCATACCTGGCCAACCAGAGGGCACTCACTGAGCATGCCTTCAGAAATAGGATGTGTACCTAAGTACCTGCTTACCTTCACTGCATGCCAGACTGCCTTCTGTCTGTGCCACAGGTTGTTTTGTCTGTGAACAATATGTTCTAAGTGAGCCAGTAGGCTGATAAATAAGTTATCAGTGTGTAGATGATAGTTCCAGATTTTTTTGTAACTTGTTCTGCACTGCAGATTTCTTTACAGTGGCTAACTTTTATGATTTCTTAAAAGTTGATTCAGTCTCCTTCCAGGATCCCACAGAGCTGAGGGGCAGCAGTTTTGGCTCAGGTCTGYCAGTGGTGCTGGGAAGGTCAGGGCTTTGCTCTGGAGTGTGAAATACCTGCTGCAATCTTGAATGGGACAAATGAAAGTCCCTTTTGTCTCAGTCTTCAGTTCAGCTTGGTGCTGGGATTGCTGCTCAGTGAATTCCTTCCTGTCTGTGCATCCTTGTTGTCCTTCCAGGGCCACCACCCTTCCTTCTCTCCCTTYCTCTCCCCTGAGTTCACAGACAGTGGGGTTTTTTAGAGTCAGGGGACCATCAACTCAAACTTCCACATTAAGGGACACATTTAAATAATGGCCTGGAGGCATTAAGAAGCACTAATGCATTAAATGTTGGAAGATAGCAGGAGCAGGAAAATGCTTGATTCAGAGATAAAGTGACCTAATGCTAATTACATCTGTTCAGCAATCCARAATCATGTCACAAATTGGAAAGGACCTTTCCCAATTAGTAAAGAGTTCATTAAAAAAAGACTAAAAGCTAGCAGGAGATAGAAAGAGCTTGCACCACACATATATTTTAACTGGACCTGAAAAGATCAATGTTCTCATATCTTAAGGTGTTTGCTGATTCTAAAATCTTCTGTGTCCAATTCTGAACCAGTGAGGTAAGTATTAGAATCACAGAATATCCTGAGCTGGRAGGAGCCCACAAGGATCAGAGTCCAGCTCCTGGCCCTGCACAAGACATCCCAMGAATCCCACATGTCCAAATTCAGASAGGMCTGGGGCTGTGAGCACCTCCCTGGGAGCCTGTTCAGTGCCCAGCCACCCTCTGGGTGAAAAACCYATTCCTGATCTGTTGAAAGTTGCAAGAATGATGAACCTGTCTGCTGTTCTTTATCCATTTGCTGKTCCTGCTTAGTGACACCTTCATTTCTTGAGGAAGGGCTACTCCTTTTGCATGATAATGGACAAAAGTTGTTGAAGGCTTACAGGAAAAAGTGAATGGACTTGCCAATTATTGTTTCTAATRGAAAAACCTTTTCAAAATTCTGTCCAAACCATGAATAAAAGGACAGAATGGGCCTGGGGAGTTTAGATGTCWAGAACAGAGGAAATATTTATCAGCACAGGGTGTAGACAACAAGAATTTTGTGAATCCCCTCTCGAGAAGCTCTCCCTTTGGAAATTTCATGCTGTCTAGCTGCTGAGAAAGCTTACACAAGGAGGGCTCAAGGGTTTGCAGCAATGTTCAGCTCATGAATCTTTATGTAACTCTCCCCTCCCATGTCTCTGATAAGTGTCTTTTTTTGTACTGTCCACTGAGGAACTTTCACTGCCTTTAGCACCAAGTARCTGCACCAACAGTGAACCAGACTACATCACACATCAGTGGAAATGATTGTGCTTAACTAAGGGGTGATAAAATAGAAGAAATTCAGCTCTTTGTGTATTACTCTTAGATTATAAAAGACATGATAATATACAGTGTAGTCCTGCAGTCCTTCTCTGGCCAGACTCAGACATGAATCCCAAGTTTTCAAGCATCCCTGGTTTTCTAGGGCGAGCAGTGGAATCAGCAAGTTCTCAGCCCTTCTACAAACTGGGGTTGATGAGTTTGGCTATAAATGCAGCCTGAATGGTGGCTTTAAAATCACTCTTTCACTGTTATCTTGCAGAGTTCAGCAACCTTCCCTGATATCAAACATTAACTGGCACATCTGTAGGCCTGCAGATAAATTCATATCAGCTTCTTGCTCTGTTTAACTCTTACTGCTGTTTTCCATAATGGGGCACCTTAACAAAATACCCAGATAATCYTGTGATGTTTCCTGATGTGCAGGCTCAGCTTATAGATAGCCTCTATACTTGTAATGTAACTGCATGTGTTTTATATTTTGGAACCTTTCTAATTGCAGGTTTTGGTCTCAGTAATATTTGCCTTTACACATTTCTAAATGTATAATGCAGCTGAAAGTGTGGCTGTCAGCTGGGCTGGTRAGTCCATTTCTTGCTA
Organism: Alauda arvensis; assembly: GCA_902810485.1. Classification (NCBI taxonomy): domain Eukaryota; kingdom Metazoa; phylum Chordata; class Aves; order Passeriformes; family Alaudidae; genus Alauda; species Alauda arvensis. Next base: position 1,719,093 of record CADDXX010000067.1, on the reverse strand, counting down.
TTATGTCAAAATCAGATCTAGAAAGGTTCTGTCTCTCAGCCAGTATCTAAGGAGAAAATGGAGCTCTGGGACTTCCATGCCTTGTTTTTCACATTGGAGCTTCTGTCTAAAGGKCTTTGTACAAGCATTCTGCTCCTGGCAGCTTCGTGTCTAGACATAACCATCCTCCAGAAACAGGTATTTCATTTTTTGAATTGCACTTGCACAGAAATCAGAGATCAAAATAATAAATTCTGATCGAGCAACATTTTGCCCTCAAAGATGACTGTCCCCAAATTAAATTAATTCCATTTTGGACAAATCAATTCATGCTTAGCCTGTGGAGTTCTGTTGAGTTTAGATTCTCAAAAATCAGCTGGAAAGGATGAAGGCTGACTAATTATTTTTACAATTGGCTGCCCATTCAATTTCTGTTTCTCTAATGGGATTGTTCAGTGAGTATTCCACCAAAAGCACGGAAATTGGTTCAGCTAAT
>CADDXX010000067.1:1707882-1718120 GCA_902810485.1 Alauda arvensis | reverse complement strand
CCAAAACAGCAACAAAAAAACCCACTAAGGAGGCAAGATGAGAGCTGACTTACTGTAGGATGTATAGGGCAATAAACAAGGGCTGCCTGAATAAAAACCTTCTGTCAAATATTAGCCTGAGAGGGAAAAATTGTTGAAATTAACTGCTTGGAGTAGAGGGGAAGCTAATGAAATGRCTCTGGGATGAGGAGGGGTGGGCAGGGATGAGGCTGGACACGAGCAACTCCCCTCGATGAAACAAATTCTCTTCACTGCTGCCTGACCCCCCTCCTGGTACCTGCTGATCATGGAAACATGGCACTGCTCCSCATTCCCAGCACAGATTAATGTTATTTTAGTTCCTTTTTTAGCAGGAAGAACACTGTGGAGCAGATTTATAAAGAWACAGAAGTGCTTAAATCCTGTTAACAACAAAATGCCTTTGAAAGTCAGCTATTGTGTTCTAAGCATTTAATTTCTCTGATTATAACTTGAAATAAGTTACTCCCTTACTTAAAATAACCAGTCAAGTCATGAATAAGAAAAGTATTTCCTTACTGACTTTTTAGTCCTCTTTAATTATAGGCTCTCACTGGCTTCTGAATGTAGGATCTGTGCACATTTTAAGAGAAACCTCCTGAACAAAAGGAGGAACAAAGCATGKCCTGTCAGAACAACAACAAATAAGTCTTAATCTTAAAATACAAGTCCTGGCTCAATCTTTATGTCACTCCTACATCACAGGCCAAATTCTGCTGTGATTGGAGGAGATGGATCTCTTGCCCATCAGGGAAGAGGGGAAATGCTCATAATCCATGGAAAAGACCAAATCACAACCTACAAACTCCAGGGTGTGCCACATTCTACAAAAATTGTGAGAATCCTCTGGAAATGAAGAGTTATCTCCATGAAAAAATCAGGCCTGTGAGGACTCTCATGTTCCCTGTGGTTTATCATTCCTCTGTGACTGCAGAGAMAGGGTTTTGCCAACCACAGATATTTTTTCATCCTGAGAAGGTTTGCAGTGCCTGGGCTGAAGGAAGTTGTGTGTTCTTTGTCTGTAGGAAAATACAAGAAAGAGCAAGTGCTGGAACTGCTATTTCCTTAATTACCAGCTACATCCAGTTAGACTAAATCCYCTAAAAATAGAATTAATTTTATTTAAGTTATCACAATAGCTTTATTTAATCTAGAGCACATATGAGCAAAGCTTATTTAAAACCTGACCAATCTTTTTAATTATTCATTGTTCTTCAGTTACTTTGTAATGTGGGTGGAAAAACATTTGAAGATTTTTTTTCTTGGAGTGGATAAATCCATATTCATCTTTATCTTGGTTTTCCCATTGCTTTTGAGGGCAGTAGTGAGTTTAAACYGTGTCAGCATTTGGCTAGGAGTGAATTGTAGGAAATAATTTTAATTGATTTTTATGTTTTGAATAATATGTTCACAGGCAGWCATTGAATTTGGCTTATGCACATAAACAAACAAAACTCATGGGAACGTGTAATGTTAAATCAGATGTTTTACATTTAGGYTCAAATCTATCTAATAACTTCTAAACCCACCTTTGTGCAGATGCACACGCAAATTTCCACTCCAAGACAGTGCCAGGGGCTGCAGGGATGGCCCACTACAATAGTTTAGGACATTTCTCTATCAAATCCCATTTCTTAGACCCAAGTTTCATTTTAAAGCAGAAATGAGTCCATGGAAGTCAGTGGAGTGACACAGCTGCAAAATTCCTCTCACCCCTGAAGCCTTACACRAGTGAAGGGCAGAGGGAAAGTCTTTCCATGCCCTTGCCCTGGATGTGGAGCCTGCAGGGTCTCTGCTCTGGATCAATGTGCTCTGGACATGCAGCAATTCAGCTCTGTGTCCCAGGGTCCTTGTGGCTCTCAGGAGATGGAGCACACACAGCAGAGTGGAGTTTGGCCACAGCCCACGTCACTGCAGGCTGYCCAGTGCTCTGCACACAGGGCAGGAGTCCCTGTGCTGAAAACTCATCCAATTAATTCCCCCTTTTCATGGCCCAGGTCCTGCTCAGGGTCATTGATGTGAGSAGGGTTCAGCACTTTGAACCACAGGCTTCACTTGTGATCTCTGCCAGAAGCACACATGATGTAAATACTACAGGAAAATTCAAGGAAAGATAAATTCTCTGCTGGAAAGGAATGATTAAACCTTATTAATTTAAAGAATCACCAGGGAGGAAAAGACTAGCTTCACTGGAAATGGAAGACATAAAATATGAACTCTTTCCATCACTGCAGTTCAGCAGCATGCAGGACTTGGAGGCAGATGCTGTGGGATTTGTTATTCTTCTGTGTGGGTAGTTCATATATGATCTTTGTAACATGCTGTAACTTTGCAAAACACATTTGTGCCTTCACTTTTTTTTCTGTTTTATCTCCTATATAAATTACTTTTCTGTGCTTTTAACGATTAAAAACTTCTTGCCAGTTAAAGACGGGTATTATGAAATACCCTTTGACTCTATTGTAAATCTCTATTGTTATTCTCTATTGTGAAAACAGCTGTTGGATGCCTGCTGAACAGGGAATATCAGTCATGTAATAAGAAAATAATAAATTTACTGTTAAAGCATAACGTGGCTGCTCAGAAACACTGGCTCTGCTTCCTCTGTTTCCACTCCTGCTTTAAAACTCTTGGTAAATTGTTCAAAGTTTCTGGGTATCTTTATTTGATTTGTATCCCATTTGGGGYTTGTCTACTTAAACTATTTAATCAGGGCAAAGACCTTTTCTCTGGCTTTCTGTGATTTTGGAGGCTTTTTTGTGCTTTAAAACACTGATCTAAATTTGGGACCCAGGCACTGCTGYAGTTCAGTAACATTGACAGATAACAGTAGCAATGTCAGGACTGAAAAAAGCAGTTCCTCTGGCATTTGGCATTTAATGTAATGTCAATATGCTGAAAGATTTTAGGAAAGCAGTCTGAATCATGCTGCTGTCATTCCTGAAATTTCTGTGCCAACACAAATTGAGAGTGGCATGCATGGCCAGTATTTGGATTGAGAACTTCAAGCAAAATTGAATAAGTTTTACTAGAGCCTGCACTGTGACCTTCATAGGCATAATATCAGCTCTTGGTAGAAATTGTTCAATCAGTGGTAAGGACAGAATCTGAGGGATTTACAAGGATGACATTTGACATGACTAAAATATTTTATCAGTGGCCTCTGCAAGGATGTCTTTAAGCACCACTGCCATAAAGCTGATTGCARTGTGAAAAGGGCAAGACAGCAGGAKGCAAAGATGCTCAATTCCTCACTACATTACAGCTTTTACAGACCAGCACTCCTGGGGTCAGAGTGAATTGCAGCTTTGGAGTTGACTAAGAAAGATATATCCTGAGTCAATGCAGGGAGAATTTTTCTTTCTGGAGAGTTTATCATCAGCAGAGACACCAGGAAACTTTGTGCAAGGTTACAGGTAAAGGATTCTGGTAYGTCAGGAATCTCAGTACCACACACCAAGAAATGTTCAGCTTATTGGATAGGATTCCATAAAATCTGTTACAAGAATRGGCAAGGCTGGTCACTTGTGCAATAGGGGTGGTTATTTCAGMAGTTCCCTTGGCACTTTCACTGGGATCACCTGCTCCCTTACCTGCCCTGCAGCCCTGGGTGGGTCTCACCCACAGCTCTGGGTGTTTCTGCTGCTGCAGTCACTGCAGTCCCTCCTTCCAGTGSTGTCTGGGTGTCCTGCCTGGGCTCCAGGCCCTGTGCAGCTGCATCCTGGAGACATCTGTCCTCCTGGAAATGGGAGGATTCCGACACAATCCAGAAATGCCACAAAGCAGCATCAAAGCAAAGCCTAAATTTCTGAATTAGGAATCCAGAACCAAGGGACTCTGACTGAAACGTGCCTGGCTCTCAGGCTAAACACAGAGCAAAGGCAGTGCTGGCATCACCAGCACCTTCTGGGAGGATTGGACTTTGCAAGAAACCACCCAGAAAGAATTTGGGTAGCACAGCAGCTTCCAGTAGATCTCTATTGATGTGATATCTCCTTTGATGAACTGGTATTTTTCAACAAAAAAAAAATATTGGAACAATTTTATTATCTCTAATACTGAGCTGGTCCTGATTTTTTACTGCAGAAGACTGCAGTTAGGGCTGTTCACACGCTGGGAAAAAGCACTAAAATCTGTTATTTACATCCTATGTTAYTCAGTCATTTGCTCCTGAGAAAAATCTCCAAAATCAATCCCATAAAGTTTAATTTTCAAATTTTAAAAATCACGGGTTTGCTCCCTTTTGCACTGCAAGTTTGAAATCTTTCTACAAGGCTGCATTTACTCCTGGGTTGTCAGGCAGCTGCTAAATGGAACCACAGCTGTTAGAGGAGGTAACATCCTGCTGAGCCACCCAGTTCCAACCCTCTGATGGGCAATAACTGAAAAGATGCTTTTAAAAGGATCCTTTTACTTAAGGATCCTCCTGATTCAAATGCTGACAAACTTGCAGAACTGGTGGCATAGGATTTTGAATTCCCTTAAACAGGTTCAGTCTGGAGGGAGCAGTATCCCTTGTGCTAATGACAGAAAATGGGGTTGGCCACGTGGCCTGGCGTGATTTATGGCAGAGTGCAGCACACTGTGAAGTCCTTTAGCCTTTAATTCCACCAAGACTTTCAATCTCTACAACCAGAATTCTCTACAATTAATGAATGCAGCAGCTGAAAAAGGGTGAAGTGGATGCACAAATTATTTCCTAATGACTTAGTTAAAATGTTTGTTTTTACCTCCACAAGAGACCTTGCTTTTCAAAATCAAGGTTCCTCATGGAGAAACCAGCTATGGAATGGGATTGGCTAAAAGATAAATTATTTGTTGCATTCCTAACAGAGTGATGAAGCCTCAGAGGAACAGGTTTAACTTTCTCTTACTTTGGAGAAGGAACACAACTTGAACTTCATCTAAATGTGCTTTTTCCCAGCCAAATGTGGGTACACTGCAGCATTTAGGTGCTGGCAGTGAACCTGGCTCAGATTTCTTCATCATTTTGTAGGTAACAGCAATGCTGCAGGCCAGACAGTGCCACTTCTGATACCTCTGGGACTTATTTATTGCCAATGAAAAACAAATGGCTTAATTCCAGGGAGAAAATCTGGTGGAAAAGCAAAAATTGGAACAGCATTCAACTCCTCATCCTTCAGCTGTAGCTCTTCAGTAAAACCTTGGTTGTCTGAGTAGCAGAAAAAAGGTGTGRTCTGGAAAACCAGCAGTAAAGAAATCTTTGGTGCACAAAGTTAATATTCTTAAATACCTAATAGTAAAATAGAAAGGCATTCATTTATTTTGGTGGCTTCTGAATATGAGTGATATAAGTACTAAGTGATATATGGAACCAGCTTGTGAAAAGGCTGGGGGCTGTTTTGGTGTGYCTGGAAATACACAGGGGAGGGTTGAACAGGCAGAGCCTGTTTGATATCTCCAAATCCATGGCTTTTAGGGGAACTTCTCCCCTAAATTGCTGTTTCCAAGTATCCTTAAATCCTTATCCTCCCTATAAATGAGGTGCAGGAAGCAGGGTATGTGCAGCCCTGTTGACTGGACACTGCAATCTGCTGTCACAAGAAGCAAAGGCTGAGAGAGACAGTCATGAAGTGATCAGGTAATGTGGATCCTCTTTGCTTCTTCTGTCAGGGATTGATAGAGCCAGAGAGGAATGTATTTTATGGCCTGAATATTCCTCATTATGAGGGAGTCCTAAATCTTTCTCATTAAAATGGTGCTGAGTCAGGCAAGTCGATGCAGTGTGACACAAAAAATACAAGAATGTTGTTTAAGAAAGATAAATTTCCAATTTCCAGTCAAATTCGTGCTTCAGCATGGAAGGATCCCAAAAAGGCCAGTCCCAGGAGTGAACAGTAGGTTACCACAGTGCTGCTGCTGCAGAATTTCATCCTTAACAAAGAACAGTCAGGGCAAAACCCACAATCCCTTTTTGGATGTACCTTCTCCAGTTCAGGTGTACTGCCCTGGGTGCCTTCCCTCTTTTCAGSAGAGGAATAAGCACTGCCTCTGCACTGTCCCAAAGGGACAGTCAGGCTTTGTGCTGATCCTATCCATTATCCATTTATCATCACCTTTGCAGTTCCTACACTCAAGGCAGAGCTGTGTTTTCCCTGCACCAGTGCCCAGCTCCATGCCAGTTTTCTCAGTCTTGCTTTTGAGCTATGTGGGAATTCTGATGGAAGCACTAAATCATTTTGCTGTGGAGAGTCTCCTTTGTCTATTAGCTGTGATTAGCATCCACCTTTCCTGTTTTAAATGAGCACTCTTGCTCTGGGATCTCTAAACACAACGTTTTGCTCATTTTATGTTTTTGCAAGACATAAAATGAGCAAAGGTAAACAGGTACCTTGAGAACTCCTCAGCTATCATAGCTCATTATTCCTCCAGACTGGGGGTTTATGATGAATTTGTACAATATTTATATAAACAATGGCTATCACAGTTGTGCAAATWATTTCCTTTTGTACTAAAGAATGGATCATTAGCATGAACTTAAAATGTTGTTTTATGCTTTACACATTGAATTATCCTTTATGTGTATGAGATATGACTGTAAAAGTCTTCCTATGATATTCCCTTTGCCTTGTGCAGCTCTAGGGATCAGCTTATGAAACATGTGAAAATAAAACTCACTGAGATAGGCAATGACCCTTTCCAGCTCCATTCACCCCAGGGACTAMATTTACCAAAATCCTGGTGTGCCTGGGCACTTCTTGTTAGTAAATGGCCCTTCAAGGTGGGAGAGTGACAAATTGGCAGCACTTTATTGGCTGCCTTCTGCCTCCTGTCCTTGGACTGTGATCTGGGAAATGCCCTCAGCCACAGCCTATCCCTTTCTGCAAGAATATCCTTTCCTGCAAGAATATCCTTTCCTGCAAGAATATCCCTCTGGGGCTGTGCCAGCCCGTGATGCTCCAGAGCAGCCTCTGTGAGATGGCTCTGAGCCATGGCACCAAGCCAATCTCCAGCTGAAGGCAAAAGAGAGAGCAGAAGATTTGAGGTCACCTCACTTTACCCAGAGCTGTGGCTGCTGAGGGCAGGTTGGAGCAGGGAGCTGAAACCTGGTGGCAGCACCCATCAGGTGTGTTTGTCATGGGACTGGAAATGCCATYCACATGGGAAATGGTGACTGTGCTGATGGGCTGTGGCAATTAATCCCTTTTGGGAGAATCCACTGAAATGGATTCAGAAAAGGAAGGGTCAAAAGGAAGAATAAGGGTTTGAGGGGAAGGGGACACTTTTTTCTTTTTTAGGTCTATTTTAATGCATGTTTTCTCTTCAGTGGTTGAAGGCAAAATAGTTGAAGAATTGTAAAGTGAAGAAGAGGTTTGGACAGGAAAAGAAAGGCAGTGCACAACATCCAGGCCACGAGCTGTGGAAGCTGTGCAGAGGGGCCCTGTGACAGCTCAGGGAACAGGAGATGTCAGAGCAGCAAGGTTTGGGCTGGGATTTTTAGAGTAACTCATCTGTTTTGCACTGGARCAGATAAGCACTATTTATCTGACCCATTTTGTTATTTCTCTGCAGTGARGTCCATCTGAAGGTGACTTTACTACAGCCCAGAGCAGCAGTGAAGCACAGAGGATGCTCCTCTGTGGTGGGTGAAGCTCAGAGTGATCAGGGACACTGCCCAAAACACACACCTCTGCCCCCTTGTCACCTGCCCTCCATAACATCCTGCCCATCTCCACTAAATTCAGTGACAGCTGCCTCTGGGAACTGGGGGATGCAGCAATTTGGTCAGCACCAAACAGGCCTGCTTTGGATTAAATATTTACCCAAGTGTTTGCAGACAAAGGGACTGGAAGAGCTGCCTGCTCCATCTCCTGCTGTTTGCACAGTAAATAACCAGGCATGCAGCTGTCCCCCACATTCACAGGTGCTCTCAGGGCAGGGAAGTATAAAGCCTGGTTTTCCACCTGCCTGGGTGGGCTTCTAAGGCAGAAAAAGGTGTCAAGACTGAGGAAATACTTGTCTAAGGAAACTTCCATCCTTCATTGCTCACATCACATTCAGAGAGACAGTTCTTCTGCACAGCACTTTTATTTGGAAGAGGAAAGTAATTTCTGAATGCCCAAGCACCYTGGTAGGCTAAACATCAAAGCAGGYTTACATTAAAACAGTTATAATGTAGCAAAAATTACCTAATTTCCAGGTTGTATGGAAAGAAATACGTGGCTTGTGAGTCCCACTGCTTTTCCTTTTTAAACTGAAAGCACACCAGGATGRAGAGGCAAAACTCACTGGTTTTGCACATGGCCCCAGTCCCACAAGTCAAACAGTGCAGCCTTTTCCCTCAGTGGCTCTGTGCCAAGGTGATGGGCTACCGCCATGGCAAGCAGGGAAGCAGAAACAGCAGAACCCCTCAGATAACTCACTCAGCCCCTGAACTGCTGTTTAAAAACATGTCCTCAATCCTTAAGGATATAGCAAGCTCAGACAAATCTGCCCACAGCCAAAATTTTGTCCTGAAATGACTATTTGGACCAAGCTGAGGGAGGCATTAGAAGGTACTAAATATTTATTTGGGGATTCTGATGATGCTGAGCATTTTTTTTTCTTGTGGAAGCTCCTATCCCAGTGACCATAAATGAAGAACAGGACTTGGATGGAGCAGATGGTTCAGCAGATGGTGACTTGCTCCTTTTTTAACCAAGCTTTTGTGTAAATGGAGTGTGGCATGGATCTCTGTATGCTTTTTGACTTTGAGAGTGTGTATGTGTGCTTTTGGTCTTTAATGAGTATTTAATTATGAAACCATGTATCATGATAATGATATGAATTTTACTGGCTTTTTAGACTTAGAAAGTTCTTGAAAATGTGTTTCTTTTCACTGATTTATGAAACCAACACTGTCTTTGCCAAAGAGGCATTTTGGTTCTGATTTTTAATTAAATCACAGTAGCTACAATCCTTGACTGTGGGACTGGACAAAGCAAGATTTTATAACAGTCCCGAATTTTTTTATTTTTCTTGTTTTGGTTCTCCACCATTTGGCTTAATTTCCCTTACTGCCCAGAGCATTAAGGTTGCAATGAGCCTGGAAGAGGTAACTGAAGAAGGGTGAGGTGTGAGGTTCAGTTCTCTCAAGCTGTCAAAAGTTCTGCAGTCCCCAGCACCTACTTAACATTCCCCCTCAAACCTGCCAGTAGCACTGCTTCTGTGGGTGCTCCCTAACCCATTTTATTCAAAAACTAGTGAAAAAATGTGCTGTTGAACCATTGCAACTAATGTGCCTTTTTCAGACTGATAAAGGTTAAGGAAAAGTCACCCAAGGAGCCTGAGCATCAGCAGATCTGAGGCAGCATCAATTCTGCCACAGGGAATCTGAGGATTTGTCATGAGGATTAGACTGAGAGTGGCAGGAWGCTGCAGTGGCACAGCTGGAACAGYAGAGCAGSTCCTTTTACTGCCTAGGAGTGGTGAAACCAATACAGTGCCTTCTGTCTTTTTAAAACTCAAACTCCTGTAACTCACCTGTGCATTTWCTCCTAATTTCACATTATTTCTTAAGGCCACAGAGTGGTCTTCTAGGATCCAGATTTGTAAGTSAATGTAATTGAAGGTGGTTGTCCTGGCTCTCATTTCATGTAAATTTTTCTGTCTTCTTTTAACATTAGGTGTTTGTTTTTTTGTTCAATACTGTCCCAGGTAGGAGATCGTGGTGTTTCTGCTGCCAGAGCTCACAGGTTTTGCAGCCTGTTTTAACCTACACTGAATTATATTTTGGGTTCCAAGACAAAAGACAAGCTACTTGCAGAATTGTCCAGCTTTGCTTTGTCTCCTGCTTGAAGTGCTTCTGAGCTGAATATAATGAAGATCTATTCTGAGAATTCCTAAGGGATCTCTTTACACAGGATCTGGAACTGATCCATGGGCTTCAACACTTTAACCAATGCACCGTCYAATATTGATTTCCTTCAGAAGTCAAAGCAATTTGTTTTTCTTCCCTGGGGACTTTGGGTTTCTACCTTTGGCTGCAGTCCTTGAATTAATATGGAAATTGAGAGCATCACTTAGGCCTGGTCTCACATGCAGGCACAACGTGCAGTCTCATGGAGCCAGGTGTTCACTCGGGACTCAGAGGATCCCTTGGTCTGCTCTGGCAGCTGCACAGCTCACACAGCTCTTTTCTCACCCTGCTCTGAGCTCTGTCACAGGAGCAGAACACTAAGTGGTTTATTTTTTGGTCTCTTTTTTTTTTTTTTTTTTTT